>FIZU01045084.1:0-13827 GCA_900064475.1 Pseudococcus longispinus
CTCCTACAGAAACCTATGTGAGTGATTGATTGAGCTCATTACGTCATTCAAAATTTAACCAATCAAATTGCGAGCAGGGGGCCAATAATCAGCGCCTCTACAGGGGAAAATTAGAGTAACTTTTAACCAAATCCCCTCACGTCTGTGCCCACCAATTGTCCATCTTGTAGTTCCAGAGTCTATAGTCATATGGTTCCCAACACCTTCAAGAAGCACCAGACTTTTTTGATTTTTTTACTTAAAAATTCCATTCACCACATACGGTATCTGCAATTTTAAATCCCCCTTCCCCGCTTGAATGCAACCCATTTGGTATGTTTTTGCGATTTATTGGTTCAAAGGGGATAACAGTACATGGCTGATGTGAAACTGAGTTTAAAATTCCATTGAGGAAGATTTGAAGCCATATGGCAAAGTTGCCCCGTGTAAGTTTGAATTTTGGGGCAACTGGGCTATGGTAATTAGGGAACTAAAAAAATGATTTTTGGGCTGTTTTGAAGACATATGTAGATAATTGTTGATGATAGATGATTGTTGGTCCTCGGTAAGGTTCATACATCGAGATAGTTTGAATATTACTGATAATTGATAAAGAGGGAACTGTTGTCCAAAGAAGATAATTTTGATCGTAGAGCAAAACGGAAATAAACCAGCAACAACCGAATAGCGCAAAATAGCGCTGAAAAAAAAATACAGAAATACGGCATATTTCGTCAAAACGGGCGTATATGAAAAGTGGTTAACTGTGAAGAAAAGAGAAATGATATATATTACGAATAGGACATCTTTCATTTTACGGATCATCGGTTGAACATTGCATATTTTCCCTTCGGTTTCGGTATACGCGAACGGATTATATTTCCTATCATAGTAGATACTTATTTGCAGTGAATTTATGTAGCGGAATAGCGAGCTCTGTTTAATATTTCGGAGAGAGTAAACCCTATGGGTAGAATTTTACTCGAGTTTTTCCCCCATTTTTTTCCTCTTCACCAACAGCTTTTCAACAAAGGGAAACAGATAGAGAATAGTTATTATAAAAAGGAATCGATTAAAAAAAAAAAGTGAAAGAAAAATATCATCGTTTAATAATTTTCGAGGGAGGTTTTCCTTTTCTTTATTTTTTTTTTGCCTGTCGTCGTATAATTACGTCGGTTCTCGCAATCCGAATTGAATATCGCGGATAATTTCTCTTCTGGAGAAACTTAGCGAATAATTTTTTTCTTCGCTGCGAAGCTAATCCCAAGTAGTTCTAGTTGAGTTATAGATGTTGATGGTGTTTTTTTTCGGCTTGGCTTCTCCGTAGTCCGACGGTATATGTGTTTTTATGTAGTTTATAAACGGCCGGAGCTTGGCAGAGAAAACTTTTTTTCTCGGCTTTTTAAAAAGTCGTAGAGTTTATTCGGTTGTTTTTGTTGGTGTAGTAGTTTAAAGCCGTTTTAGTGTCCCGCCTCGTCCGAGTTTATCTCTAAAGCGAATCACCAACGTACACGGTAATTGACGAATTGGGCCATATTTAAAAGAAGAAGACCGAATGAGGAAGAAGAGGGACCAGGGAGGGAGAAAAAAGAACAGTACAGAAAACAAAGCGTGCGAAGAACCGGATAAAAAAAAGTAGAAAAAATACGTACCATATCAGAAAAGAAAGAGAAAATACGTAACGAACGCAATAAAGGAACGAAATATGTTATAAACTGAACACACAGCGCGGCACCGAGTAACGGATAAACGGCCGGACACTAATTTAAAGCAAATCTCCGGTTTTAAGCTGAAAGTCCACAGAGACTTGCTATCAAGGTTTCATTCGCAGACACAAAGCTTCGCAACATTTCAGTCTGCGACGTAAGATATATTACTTGGCACCTACGGTCGCTCTCTCTATTCCTTCTTGCACTTTATTCCTTCTTTTTCGCAGACTCTTTTATGTAATAATGATATATCTGCGGTAAATGTATAGCTTGCTGTATTCTTTGACTAGTCTTTGCTGGAAATCGCGGGCCCATCTTGCCCGCACCTTTGAACCACTCTCTCGACAATATTATGACGGTTAATCAAATCTCAGCGGTGTATATCTTAGCTGGTTTTCCCTGGGTGCTGGTTTGTTTATGTATTTGTGTTTTTTTCCTTCCTTGGTGTGTTTACGTGATACGATGGTGCATTAAATTTGTTGTAGAACATTTTAAGGTTCCATTTCAAACGGATAGAATTCTATTGAAGCTCAATTTCCATCTATTTGGTTATAATAATTTGTCGTATTCTTTCTCTCATCGGTTTCAAAGCGAGTTTTTGGAGAAAAAAATTCCCAAATCTTCAAAATGTACCTAAAAGAAATTCTACGTACATTGTATTGTTAATAATAGAAAGTGCGCCCGATTTCAATTCACCACCTGCCAAATACGGCTGCGATGGTGTGTATTTTGGAAACTGTGGAGTGGGAGGGTGGTTGCGTTGCGTAATCTGAGAATTCCTTCGAACACCCGACGGTATATACACGTGAAAGTTTCTCGTAGGCTACCGTAATGGCATCAATTTTGCAAAGTTTTGCGCTAGCTGAGGCATAATCGTCTTCTGCCTATTTCTATTCGCCTGCAGATGCGAAAGAAATTGGATAAACGCCCCCTTTGTATAAGTATTAAATAGAGAAGGTGAAAAAACACGCGATGTAGACTGTATAGGGGTATAAACAAGATCTAAGCTGAGCCAGCCAATTGGAGTTTGTGATGTTGGAAATTGAGTACGAGTTCTTGTATCGTGTGTGTAGCGTTGTAATTCGATGATTGTTTTCGAGAACGAATAGAAAAATAAGAAATGAGAAACATGATTTAATCTTATGTTTGATTCTCCTTTTTTTCCATTTCGCTTTTTGTGGTACTGTTTTTTTTTTCAATATTTCTAATATATGTAACTTTCTTTGAAGTTTTTTTGATAACGTGTTAGGAAGAAAAATGAAGGAATTTCAGGTATTATTTGTTACAGCTGGTGAATCTCAAATTTGATCGCCAATTTAGCTGTATGTATTAAGGTGTTTTCAAAGAATGCATATAGGTAATTTGAGTTGTCTCGTGCATTAATAATTGTCCAATATTGTATTTTTACCAGAGTCTACTCTTTCAAGTAAAATGTGAGTGAGCTCCAAGTAAATTAAAAAATAATTTCACTAAGTGACTTCAAAAATTTTCAAATTTTCAACTCACCAATAAGTATGGGCTTTTTGAAGGAACTTGCTTCTGATTCAACGTATTCAATTCTAGGACATCACAAACAACAATTTTCGAGTATTCAAGTTTGTATTGGCCAATAGCCCAAAAACAACTCTTGCACATAGATCTCCCCCTGTGCCAAATTTTAACTGTTAACAAATGTCGTTTTCATTTTTACTCATTTTGATTTTGATTTTGACTCATCACATGCTTATCATTTTTATTTCAACTACATATCAAAAAACAAGGTTTTCGTGTAAGACCCTTTTTAATTGACACACATCGAATTGAGAGATTTAGAATGAGGACACGGTTGAAAAAACTCTCATTTTATGTTGCAAAATAGCCCTTTCAATGAAATAAGGAATAAGTTACTTTACTTTTCACTTGATTCTTTACTGATCATCAATTTCAGACTACAGTATTCATCTCTCAATACATCTTGACTAAAGACTACCATCGAATCCTTTTCCCAAATGACTTTTCATAAGTAAAAGTGCATTGTTCGCGTAAACAATGTTGCAAATTATATTCACGTCGGTATATCCGCAGTAGATGGAGAGAAAAACAGGCATAATCAGCATTTACCAATAATGTAAAACTAAGTGCAGCCACTTTAGCAACGTCTTACGATTAGGGAGAATTTAATTATATACGAGTATATAACCATTGTTTAACTCGCTTCTGGTTCCGGACGATTCTGCCCATGCCGCCAGCTCAGCTGGCCAATTCTAAACGAATTTAATTACATATTACTTCAGGACGAAGTGTATCCAGAAAGCAAAACAACCACGCAGCCTTGCGCCTCACTCGATATTTATAATTCACGACAAAAACGTACGAACGAACAAAGAATTCGCTTTTTCATGCAGCACATATATACGAAACGGCAAGATATAAAAAGCTAAACATCGGGCCGGAAAATTGCTGCGCCGATGTTGGAAGATTTGCCATTGTTAATCTCAGAATTGAGATTTACTCGGCAAGAAAACACAAAGTATAAACTTGTACATCATCGTTATAACGGTTTACCGCTCCTCCAATTCCATCCTGCGAACCTGGCTGCCTTCCTCGCAGCGTTTTACCTTCGGTAGTACGTTGCGTGGTTCCGTATCTTTGCTGTATGTGTATATTGGTATCTACAGTGTAGTGTACATGGTACGCATACAAGCGCACAACGCGATTCGCAAGAATTAAGACGAGAATCCCGGTATTTTCTAAATTAATTCGCAAACTCGTATGTTTTCTTTAAATTAACCGCCGCAAGTTCGCCGGTGTAGATTTAACGCAAAGGCAGACGTTGGCGCAAAAAACTTGCTTCTTTATTTGGGTGAAATAGCGATCGGATGTTTTTTGTTAGTTATCGTACCTTCTGCTGATCTTTGAAGCGTTGGATTTTTTTAGAATTTCTATGCAATTAGATGGAGGTATTTCAAAAAGTGCATATTCAATTTTGAGTGCAACATCTTGCATATGAATAAGAATAAATTCAGTAGGTATGTGAGATTATTATCATAGTGAGTGTCAAAATTAAATTGGTACTTGCAAAACCAGAATGATGTGTCAATATCAAAATGAAGCATGTCAAAATAAAAATGACACCGGTAAAAATGAGTGTCAAAATCAAAATGGCATACCTATGTCAAAATTAAAATGACATTTGTCAAAATAACAATGGATCATCTTTGGTGAAAATGAAACACGTCAAAATCAAAATAAAACATATGAAGATGAAAATTTAATCTCAAGAAATGACACTGGTAAAAATGAGTATCAGAATCGAAATTACATATATCGAAATAACAATGACTCATCATCAGTTAAAAATGAGACATTATTGTGATAAGAATTTAACTGAAGAAATCACACTGGTAAAAAATGAGTGTAAAGACCAAAATGATATTTGTCAAAATCAAAATGATGTGCGTCAAAATAACAATGACTTGCCTTAAGCAAAAATGAAATTCGTCAAAATTAAAATGGAACATGTTAAGATTAAAATTAAATGTCAAAAAATGACACTGATGAAAAATGAATGTCAGAATCAAAATGACATGTGTCTAAATCGAAAGGTCTTATTTTGAGTAAAAATAAAATATGTCAAAATCAAAATGGAACATATAAGAATGAAATTGACCTACAACAATATGAAAAGGAATGCCAAAAATAAATTGGAATGTACAAAAGCAGACAAACACGTGTTGAAATTAGATTGACACTTGCAAAACTATGATGATGTGGGTCAATATCAAAATGAAAAGTGTCAAGATAAAAATGGCACGTATTGACTAAAAATTAAGCATGTCAAAATTAAAATGGACCTCATAGGTACCTAAAAATTGAATTTAAATTAATTGAATGTCAAAGTAGGTGTCAAAATTAAATTGACCCCTGAAAATCCAGAATCATGTGTGTCAAGATCAAAATGGCACACTTATGTCAAAATTCAAATGACATAAGTCAAAGTTACATGGCAAAATCAAAATGAAACATAAGTATAAAAATGCAGGGTTGCTTCGGATCATCAAAATTTTGATCCTGATCTGGGATCACGGATCATGCATGAAAAAAAATCTGAATCGTGGATCACGTATGAAAAAAGGATCCGGATCACAGATCAAAATTCGCGGATCATTCATGCAAAATTTCAAGCTGGGTGTATATTAAATCTTCCGTTATAAATGTACCTTTTTTACACAAATTCACAAATAATGGTTAAATAAATGATCCGGATCACAGATCACGGATCAAAATTCGCGAATTATTCACAGAAATTTTCAACTTAGGCTTCTTTTTGTTCACTTATTTGAATTTTCAAATTGAAAAAAAAAAAGATCCGGAGAAATAGATCCGCGATAAACTTTTTTACAGATCACAAATCACGAATCATTCCAGAAAAAATTATCTGAATCATGGATCATGGATCAAATATGAAAAAAGATCCGGATCACAGATTATGAAAAATGTAATTTGGATCATTATCCAGATCACAGAATGATCCGGATCGAGGTAACCTTGTAAAAATGAACTTGTTATAATGTCAATATCAAATTAGTGTCAACAGGAAAATAAATCATGTCAAAATGAAAATAGATCAGATCAAAATGAAAACGAAATGTCAAAACTCAAAAAATGACTTATCTATATTTAAAAAATGACTCAAAAGAAAAATGGCATATGTCAAAACCAAAATGGTGTGTATCAAAATAAGAATTCCACATCAAAGTAAGAATGAAACATGTCAAAATCATAATTAGCGTCAAAATGAAATTAAAACATGCAAAAACAGGATGACACACATTAAAATGAAATTGATTTTTTTTACATAAATTTTTTCTGCAAATAATAACTTGCCGTTAAACTAGGCTCCCCGCAAGGATGACAAATTTTAAATTACGAGTAGGTATATAATTTTTGATTATTCAAAAAAAAATTCTGGAAACCTAATACTGTAAATTCAAAAGGGTCCAGCTCTTTTGGAAGAGAGTTGGAGCCGCCTTTGGTGCAAAATTGAAGTTGTGGTAATACTGTAAATAACCCATCTTGTACATTTATAACTTGTTTTCAAAAACCAATGAATGAACAAAAAACTGATAATGACATATCTGAATTGTTGCTTTTTTACTCTATTTCAAAAATTCTTATGCATGTTTTCGAACATGATTCACATGATATTTGCGAAAATCTGATTTTTGTGATAACTGCTGACCCTGAAAGATTTTTGAAAAATAAATGGGGGGAGGGCTCTTCAATGGATATTCGCATCTAAGGATTCTGACAAAAAAAAGGGATCAACTCGAGTTGGAACCTTTTCATTGACACTAATTCAGTTCTTAAAAGTTAGTACGAGTCCTCAGTTGGAATAAAACCGAAAAAGAAAAACTCAAATGTAATAATAGGCCTAATTTTTTTTCATATTTTATTTGAAATAAATTTATCTATACCCTGAAACTCTACGCACTCTAACTGATTAAATAGTTAAAATATGACCTTAAAATATCGAACGATTAGATTATAACAAGAAAATACGATTTCCAAGTTCGAAGTTGCTAATTGAACCACGAATTCAAACTATTATCATGGCTTATTTGAAGGCTCATCGATTAAAATTATTATTTTTATTAATTAGCTTTTTCATAAAACCTCCCTTTTTACTCTCTTCCAAATACCTACCGAAATTCCAACCAAATGACATTCACGTTTACAACTCCACCACCTCGTCCCTCGTACATTACAGTTTTTTTTTCAAACAACGAAAATCCAATTAAACGCCCAATTATAATTTATATTCTCCCTTCGAGCTCACCTTTACCGATCCCAAACCCTTAATAAACGTTCGAAATAAAACAAAACGAAGCTTTAAAACGTTTCGAATATACGAATGGAACGACGAATGAGGGGAACAAAAAAAAACCTCGGTGAAAAATACGTATATAGGGCATCATCGGTTTGTTAAACAGGTATATAGGTAGCTAGCTAGTAGGTATATGTATTTTGGCAGTACATAGGAAAATTTTAACGACAAATTCACACGCCGAAGAACAGTTTTGACTCGGGTACAAATCATAAATTCTTATTGTTTCGGAGACATGAAAAAAATCAAATAAAATAAAACTGGAAACGTAATAAGGAAAGCGAACCGACTACATTATTTACATTAATTAGGCGATTTAAAAAGCTGGGTAAAATTAACTCGTCGGTCGTTGGTACGAGTAATTTGCACACAACAGCTATGTACAAGTGTATTGTCGAGTCGAATGGTAGAGAGGCTTTAAGAGGCCTTCTACGGAGGCGAAAGGCAAAGAGAGGTTGAAAATGGAAAAACGTTCGCGTATATAAAAGCCATCGGGAAAAAGAACGTCAGACGTGAAGTAATTTTTAAAATCTGTTAGGTAGAAAAAACTATAGTGCGCGGTAGCTCGTAGTTTCAAAGGCGGATCTTTTGTGTACCTTGCCAGTTCCCTTCGTCCGTTCGTCACTCCGGCGTACTATAATGAAATTAAATCTAAATTAAGAAATCAAATGCAAGATACCTACTTTTACATCGGCGGCGTTCATTTATGTTTTAAATTTCAATTTGAAACAATATATTTCGCGTAGACGGTAGAAATGTTGAAAAAGAAAAAAAAAACTTTTTGTGAAAAGTGCGAATGAAAAAAAAAAGTAAAGAAAAAAAGAAACCTCCGGTAGGTATCACACACAGACGGAGAAAAAAGGAGTAGCACTACGGAAAACACGAATCCGCGTAAAAAGCCTTATTTCGAATTCCACCAGACTAGATAATTATTACCGGTGACATTTTAATTCCAATTTCGTGATCATTACTAGTAGAAAGCTTTTGTTCTTTTTCTCCCTCTTCTCGCCTTCGGTCCCATTTCGCTTTGAACTGTGTATGTATTTTTTTGCGCCTACCTTTTTTCCTCCTCCCGTCACATTTTTACTACCTATTTTAGTGTAGTTTTTTTTTTTTTTTTTTTTTTTGCAACTCGACTGCGAAATGCAAAACGAGCTAAAAAATCTCTTTGTTTGGTACGTCGCATAGTCGTCGTCGTTGTATGGTGCGTGTGTACTGCTTGTTTTTTACTTAATGGATTTCTGTTTGACAATTTGGCCGCGCCGAATGCGTCTGCCCTACGTGTACCCTTTTTATACTCGAGTAAGAAATGTTTTTTTTTGCTGATTAGCGCCCGGCATGTATGAGGGTGACGATGACTTTTTACGATTGTGTTTTTTACGCCGGAATGAAGAGCGGGCTGGGTGTGGCTCAAATTAAGGGGCGCAAAAGTCGCCGCCGTAAAATGGACTGGAAAAACAGTCGCAGTCGTAGCTTTGGCGAAATAACCCAAATGCCATGTAATCGTGAATCTCTTTTCGTAGGATTTTTTTGCGTTCTCGTACGAGATTTTTTATGGAAAGATATATGAATAGGAGAGTGGCAGGGGATTCGGATGTTGGAGCGTGTTAGAGATATAAAGTGGATGTGCGAAAATGCTGACCTCATTTTGCAAACAGTAAGTATTTCAAAAATTATTGAATGCAGAAAGATGGACGTAACGATCTAAGATTTAACTCATTCAAAATGTAGGTGAAATTGGTGAATTGATTCATTAGCAACACAATATGCATTTGCATTAATTGACTTATGGATAGGTACTTTGTACTTTTGAATACATTAATCAATATTTACAATATTCATTCAAAAAATTGTCAATCATGCCATTTAAAGAAGGAAAACAATTTTAAAATCCTATAATTAAAAATCTTAGAATTATAATCTAAAGAGAAGTGGCACTTGTGATTTCAATTCTGATACCTAGACACATGTAATTTTAATTTCAATTTAATCACCAACTAGTTAAACTTTGACAAGTATTTGTGTTATTTCCATTTTAGAAGTGTTATTTTAATTGTGACTTGTATTATTTCAATGACAACACTTCTCTTTTTATTTTGAAGCCAGTGATTTTGTTTTGACTTATACTTTAATTTTGATACAAACTGTTTTTTGATCTTTTGTCATTTCAATTTTTAATGTGCAATTGTGCATGTCCTTTTCCTCTTATTTGAAATTGCCATTTTTACATTTGGCACGTATCTTTTTCATTTGATCTCTTTCAATACCCATTGAATCAATTCAAACTTTCACTCCCTAGGTATGATCTAAGTTTGAGTAGCTGTATGTTATTTTAATCTCCTGTAAAATTTGTTTTTTGACCTTTGACTATGGTTGCTTCTTAAATCAACTCTCAATTTTAAAGTACCTAAATCATATCTTTGACACATGTCATTTTCATATTGGCACGTGTTATTTTGATTTTGAAATGTGTCATCTGGGTTCTGACATGTGCTATCTCGATTTTGACCCTCATTTTGTTTTTGTTCTGAATGCCATATTGATTTTTTATCAGGGACACGTTTTATCTGTATGTGGGTTTTGATATGTCCCAATCCAATTTTGACACTGATTTTGATTTTGAAAATGTGCCATTCTCATTTTGATACTTGTAATTTTTATTTTGACATGTCATTTTAGTTTTAACATTTGCTGTTTTGATTTTCATCCTAATTTTGTTTTTGTTCCAAATGTCTTAGGTATTAACTTTGTGTGGTGTCACATTCTCTGTTTTGCATGGATATGACAATTTCATTTTTACACTGATTTTGATATTGAAAATGTGCCATTCTTATTTCACTGTACGTCATCACGTGGTTTTGATGCTTGTTATTTTTATTTTGACATTTGCTTTTTTGATTTTCATCCTAATTTTGTTCTCAATGTCATTTTTATTTTGTCTCGTGTCATACTGTTTTTGCATGTGCCAATTTCATTTTGACACTAATTTTGATATTGAAAATGTATCATTCTTATTTTGACGTTCGTCCTCGCGTGGTTTTGATACTTGTAATTTTTATTTTGAAGTGTCATTCTAGTTTCCACATTTGATGTTTTGATTTTCATCCTAATTTTGTTTTGTTTCCAATATCATTTTGATTTTGTTTCATGACAAACTGTTTTTGCATGTTCCAATTTTATCGTGACAATGGTTTTGATATTGAAAATGTGTCATTCTTATTTTGATACTGGTATCTAATTTTTATTTTGACGTGCTATTCTAGTTTTGATTTTCATCTTGATTTTGGTTTTGCTTTCAAATGCCATTTTGATTTTGACTAGTATCATTCCGTTTTGCATGCGTGAATTTCATTTTGACACCTATTTTGATATCGACATTCGACGCGTATCTTCATTTTCATTTTTCAAGTTTCATTTTGATTCTGACGCGTATAATTTTAATTTCGCCATGACTTTTCAATTTGACACGTGTTATTTAATTCTGAATGTGCCAATTTCATTTTGAGTCCCTTTTTGATAACTTCATTTTCCATTCCGGACTTTTCATTTTACTTTGACAGTTGTCATTTTCATTTTGGCGTGATATTTCTATTTTGACACTTGTTATTCTAGTTCTGTTATTTCCCATTTTAATTTTCACATCATTTTGTTTTTTTGTTTACCAGTGTCATTTTCTTTTTAATGTTTCTTTTTGATCTTGACATGTCTCATTTTGTTTTTGGCACCTGTAATTTTGATTTCATCATACATCATTCTAGTTTTGATCTGTGCCATTTTCTTTTAGACATATTTCATTTTGATCTTGACTTTTTCATTTTCATCTCAACATGTGCCATTTTGATTTCAAATCATGTAAATTTCATTTGAACGTGCCATTTTCAATTTGAATCATGAAAAAAAGTACTCCAAGATGAATTTGATTTATTCGTATGCTCTTTATCCATGAAATGAAAAAGTATGATTCAGAACTCCCACAGTTGTAACCAGATGACAATTCAATTTTTCGAGTCGCAAAATCGAGTTAAAATTGTATTGAAATTGATGTACGTATGTATTAGATTTGGTTTTCTCATTCTTCTTCATCCAGCATCGCTTTATACTTAGCCAAGACCAGAGTCGAACAGTCGGTAGTAAATGAGAAAAAAGAGGAAAAAATTAGATGTCATTTTGTCTAAACGTGTAGCATATAACACCGAATAAGTATATACTCGCGTAAATCATTAAGAAAGTATAATATCTATCCGAAAAGGTGAAAAACCACTACTGTATTATTTCCCAAGAGGGTAACGCTGCATCTGTATCGTAAATGACACCTCGCTAAAGTAAGCCGCGACACCTTTGAGACAGGATCAGCATCGTCACACCTTAGTTTAGAAAGAAAATAATATAGGAAAGAACCCCGAACGAAGAGAAAAAGCTGGAATAAAGGAAAGAATTAATATTTATATAAGTCACCGGTTTTGTCATATTTGTCGCCGTCTAACGATTATTAATTCATTTCTTTTCTATAGATACGTAAAGCTAATGGAAATAATTTAGCCAGCGCTTCGTCTTGACTCACTTTTTGTTTGTTTTTTTTTTTCTTTAGATGCTCCAACTTGTCGCCACGAAAAAGGTGTGGTGATCGGAGCATCCAGATCGGAAAGTCTGGAAATTGTTTGCGAAATCGACGCAGATCCTCCGGCCCAAACTTTCCGATGGAAGTTCAATAATTCTGGGGAGACGTTGGACGTCGGCCCGGAGCGGTTTACCAGCAACGGTACAGTCAGCGTGTTGAAATACACTCCAATCGCCGATTTGGATTATGGTACTTTATCATGCTGGGCCCAGAATGCTATTGGCATGCAAGTGCTGCCTTGCGTTTATCAGCTCGTCGCTGCCGGTGAGTTTGATTGAAAAGGGGTGTTCATTTTTTTAATGTATTCGCGCCTTTTTTTAAAAGAGATGAACGACGACGAAAGCTTATAGAAGTTATGAAATGTGACGATGATATATGCGTATGTGCATAAGTCGGCGAACGCGTGTTTTAAAAATGTTCGACGATTATCGTCTGCTGCTCATCAGCGAAACGTGTCTCACACATTAAGAATATTATAAGACGGTGGCTGCGGAGACGGATGCAGTGTGGCGTTTGCTCGCGTGATAATTTGTTTAATATTTGTAAGTGCGTGAGAGCGATGGTATTTCGAAAGTGTGAAATCAGGATTTTTACAGAGTCTCGAGGGATTTGCTAGAGAACCAAGCAGTAAAAATCTCAAAAGTTTCGATGACTAAATCATTACTTAGGAATAATATCTTGGAATGGAAAATTTTTGTAATAAGCGTCGATCAAAGCGGAATTTGAGGAGTGATAGAGTTCCAATGCTTTCATCGCGAGTTGTTTTGCTTTCCATTTTCTACTTTTCAAACTTTCGGTTTCAATGGAAAATATTTCAATTTTCCCCTAGAAAAGAAAAACTTGTAAATCATGATATTAGATATGTTTATATTCTTGTTGACAGTGGATTTTTAAAAATTGATACCTACTTGAAAAAAAAGATACCTAGTCATCACCAAAGTCATTAAATAACACCATTTTATAGTTTCCTCAACACTTGAGGCTCAATTTGAACAATTCTGCAACCAAAACTATTCAGAACGGTCATTCCATATCAATGTGACCCAACAATAAAGTCACTCTCTCCGGTTTTGCTCAAATTTTTCTTACAAGAGCCCCCCATAGAATGAGTAAGAGGACCATCATTATTTCACACCCCCCCATACATACCTCAGGGAGCTAAAGTTTTGGGGGACTGGAGAAGGGTGTATCAAAAATTGAAGTTGATATTCGTGATTAGCACTATCAAAAATATAACAAATGATATAGCACAAGGCCTGAATTTTTCTTTGATATTTGATCAAAATTTGAGGGCTTCCAAACTCCCTTAGGGTATTGAGATCTCACAATACAACATCATCAGTTGTAAGTAGCATAAAAAAATATGTCATCTTGAATTCGTACAAGGTTTTAAGCGGTAGCTCAAGAAAGTGGTACACTTTTGAAAATTGAGATTTTTGAAAAAAATTCCATTTTGAAATTTCAAAATTTTCCATCCCCAAATTTTGATATACGGTACCTACGTTTGACGCTCCTTGAAACTGCATAAACTGATCGTCACTTCGGATTTTTGATCCAACTGTGCTAATCGACTAATAATATCACCCTAATGCCAGAATTAAATTTTTAGCTGCCGAAGTTGATTACAGCGCTTTCTGGAGCTATTCCAAAATGCT
>FIZU01045098.1:0-13421 GCA_900064475.1 Pseudococcus longispinus
CCTCCCCCCCCCCCATATTGAATTTTTAAAGGAACTTTTTTCCTAATTTTGAAAACTGGAATCTTTAGTCATGTTCCCATTAAGTTTTTAGCTGCCAGTCCGACCCTGATTGAAGTCAATTTTGAAGGAACGGTCTTCTGAAAATTCATTGAAAAGTAGTGAAAAAAGACAGTGAAAAAGTAGTGACTTTGGGGGGAAAATCCTGTGGACTTCATGCCTTATAAACTCAATTTTTTTTTAATTTTTACTGAAAATTTTGAAAACCTAAAAAGGTGATTTTTTTAAAATTTCAAGTACACTTGAAAATTGTGGTAAAAATGAAAAATGGATTAATATGGTCTTTTTGTGTGAAAAAATTATACACGAATAAGATCATTTCCAATAAAACATTTTGAACATAACATTAGCCAAGTCATAATAATAAGGAAGGGGGGGGGGTTGGTTGAGTCAATAAGATAAAATTTTTACCAGGTTGATTTGAGGTTCGGACTTAATTTTTTGCTGTCCCCTACTCATTCTGCTTTTGGAAAATAATGCAAACTGCTCACCTTTCCAGGATTCTTTTTTCAACATTGGCATAAAAATGGTTTAGAAAATTAGTGCAGAGTGTAATTCTTTGACCAATGGGACCACGAATACACTATAAATGGCCTGAAGGAATACGTTATTCAATAAAAACTGAAAAAGAATATAAAACGATAAGATCATTTGTGGTATTTCTTTCAGCTTTCATCAAAATTGAAATAGAAACTTCTGAGCCAGTTCTTATTAAAAATCATTCTAAGGTATACAATTGAAAAAAATATATTTCCACTTTTTTGTATATTTTTGGTAAAAAAAATACAAAATATGGGGTATTTTTTCCATAAAACATGGAAATGAAATTTCAGAAACAGAAAAAATGTCTCTATTCTTATATTTGTAATAACTAAATGGCTCTCTCGAAAAACTAGATAAAAACTATTTCTTAAATTTTATTATTCAAAAAAGCAAAAAAAATCGTAAAATACACGCGGATTTAATCTCAACACCTCAACCGGAATACTCATTTAACCGGGCTATAAAAGAACCTAATTACCAAGCGACTGAAAAAGACGAAGTAGTTAACCAACAATGTAAAGTGTCAAAGTAAAGGAAAAAAAATCACGTAATGTAAATTTACATTTGAAACCTGTATATACATAAACACTTGCACCGAGAGCAATTACGCAACGTTTGGCAACGTTTTCGGTTGGTAGGGGTATGCGGGTGCGTTTGTCTTTGTATGCGTGTATAAATCAATGAAAAAGGCTCTCGGTGGTTTCTGGCTCACTGTGTGGTACAGTGCACCCGCCTAGCGCAAATATCGATTTGCACTTGTACTTTGAAGATGCATTTGGGAAGCTGTATAATCCCCCTGGTTGCCATGGTTACAATACGTCTTCATCCATTATTCAATAGGCGATAGTTTTAGAAAAAAGTATTCCAAAAACGTTACCCTGGGACAATTTTTAGACGCGAGGGGACCTGGGAGAGTATCAATTTTGATGAATGTAGGTAATATGGGATACGTGCGCGGTCACCATGTTATTAGATTTTTGATTCGTGACGTAGGTATACGTAGCACATCAAAGAAAGAGTAAGAATGAAAATTATATGGTTGGAAATGTGACAGTGGCAGTGACACTGACATGGCGAAAGGCATTCGAACCGTTGAATTTGGTAAATAAATTTTGACAATTTACCAAATATACGACGAATACGATTCGTAATCAAGATTAAATGTATCGTGAAATTTTCCAAGCGCGTGGGATGGGGGTAATTTCTCGAACGTTGGGTTTCGAAGTGGCAAAAAATGGTTGGAAAAGTACGAAATGATTTTGTTAATGGTCGTCGTCCGATGGAAAGCTCGACGAATTTATTATAATCGAGCGAAATCGTCCGAATATATTTTTCATCTGCGTACGAGGAAAACGTTAACGTTTATGGGGAATTTGGCGGTAAAGAGGAAGTATCAGACTAGTGTACCTTTAGGAATTGGTATATTATTCATGATTTCCCGCCGAACTGTACTTCACAGATAAAACTTGGCAAATCGTGTGTTTTACCTGTTGAATGTTAAGTAACTCGCAAAAGCAATGTACTTCTTTGCCGCTACTTTAAGTTTATATAGAAACGTATTACTTATAAAAACTTTGCTTTATGGTCTAAAAAGGTAATAGAGAAAAGTATACGGGTATACGAAGTTCTTATTCTAATGGATGTTTAATACGATCCTAGCACCTTCTCTTTTTTTCGTTTCCTCTACGGCGAAGTTTAACTTTAACCCATGAATATTTTTACAACCGAAAGAAGATTTCAAAAGTTGTGTAAATGTTTTGCGTACGTGAAGGTGTGTTAACGATTTCAAGTCGAAGTTGGTTGCGAAGATGAAATGACGGGGGTACCGCGCGGAGTGTTGGATTTAAACGTCAAAATGGTGCTGGAAAAAGAGAAAATTAATGATGTTTCGGTTTTTTTTTCTCCTAAATAACTGGCAAGGTGTTCGGGTGTTCGACTTGGATGAGCTGAATTGCCCGGATGAGCCTTTGTGCACGGGTTTATAACTTTAGAGATATACGAGCTAACGAATGGGGCGTTTTATGGGTTATGAAATTATGCTGGATACGAATTAGGAATGGAAATTGTTGGCTGAGAATGAATGTGCCTAAATAATACCAACTTATGAGCGTGTGAGGTTGTTTTTTTATACGAGGTGTGATGAAATTTTGAAGGCTTTGGATGAATTATGGCTTCGGATTTGAATTGTAGATTTTTTAGGGGTTGGTGATTGAAGGCAGACCTGACGAGAAGGGGGTAGCTAGGAGTGTTTGCCTCGGGCTAGGCCTGCATAGAGAGGTCCGAGCCATATGAAATTTTTAATAATGAACATTATTGCCTTCCTACTGAAATGTAGGAAAAATGACGAAATTTCAAGTTTTGAGTGCCCTTTTCTGCAAAAATTGTCGACCTCGCTTCGGTTGGGCATAAAAAATGCTTATTTTTTTTTACAAAATAATGGGTGTCTATTTTTCAAAAATTTTAAATGAAATAATTTTTTCTTCTCAACGACTAGATGGCTGTCTGATTTCGCTCTGAGCTCGAATTTTTTCTCTTAGACCCTGATTGGAGGAGGTGGATTTCGGAAATACTCGTATAATGATTTTTTTTTGTTTTGCTAGTATGTGTTTGAATGGGATTTTAAAACGCAGAAAATATTAATTTTCATCAGTTGGAATTTAATGATTTCCATTTGGCATTTTTGATTTTTTTTTGCTAGATTTTCATCAATTTCATTCGACTGACAACGTGGATGGCTGATGAAAATTCGTAATTTTTGTTGCACTAATTACTCGTGTTTTTATTTTGTTTCACAATTTTTTTCATTTCAACACAATGATTTTAGGATATTTTTATTTAATTTTTTTTTTTTTATATTTCTATATTAAAAAAATTTTAAGATACATTTCTGACATTTCACATGATTTTTGAAAAAGTTTTTCAATATATTAATTTTCAAACAATTTTGTAGGTGAAAGAGGTACAATTTTTTCATTTAGAATCAACTTTTTCATTAAATTTTCATTTTTTTATAATTTTTTTGAAAATTTTTCGATTTTGAATTTTTGAATCTCAATAAACTAATTTGATTTGTGAATTGAATTGGTTTTTTTATTTCTACTCTATTTACCTATGCTCAATGCAGTTGGGAATAATGTGGAAGCATCCTGTCCTCCTGTCCTCAAAAAGGGACAAATCAAAGAAATAGTGTCGAGGGGTTGGAAAATTAAAGGTCACTTGCTCTATAAACCTTCATTTTTTAACTCAAAGTGAAAATAATCTCATCTTCCTCAACTCAGCATACAGGTTTTTCCATTTTTTTTTTCAATATGTAGATGGATAAAAAAAGTCCAGTATGTGAAATTTTTGAACCAGAAACTTATTGGAAGCCAAATTGACCAAAAGTAAGAGAGGGGATACTATTTCCTTCGAAATACCTTCCTTTTCCCCATTTTCTATGGATTTCCGCATCTTGGTTTTAATTATAAATTTTCAAAAATATAAGCTCACTTGGCTAAAAATGTCAAAAATAAGTTTTCGATCTAATTGATCCGATGTGTCCTCCCCCCCCCCCCCCCCCATCAACACCTCGAAGCTGAACCAAACGAGTGGCAAGAGAACTCCCAATGGCAAACTTGCATTTCGAGTCGAGAAAATTTACAAAAGTGGCGATTTTTTCCTCTAAAAATTGGATCAGAAAATTAAAAAAAAATTTCAATCTGAGTCTGAATTTTTCAATTTTTTGCCTTTCCAATAAGTTCATTCCAGTTGCTTTCTGACTCATAAAGGTCCAGCATGGCTGAACTAAACATGGAGGGTAGGGTGTCTGTTATTTTTTTTTTTTTTTTGAAATTAGGGAAGTGAACAGCTGGATCCCTTTTCTATCATATAAAACTAATCTCAGAATTTTTTCAAACTTTTTGAACAAAATTAAACCGGCGCCCACGAGCCTCAAAGTTTAACATGGGATTTACATAAGGATTTTCCGTTGAAAATTTTTTTCCTGAAAAACACCATTTTAAAATAAACTCTCAAGTGTCGCAATTGAATTAAACGTAGATGAAATTCTTAACATTCCCGCGCAAAATTTTTTTCCAAGTTGAAAATTAAATTTTGGCAGGGGTTCGAAAAATATGAAATTTTTAAAATGATATGATTTATTTTGTCTAAAGATGAAATGTTCTTTTTTTCAACATTTTTCATGATTTTCTTCACTTTTTTTATGTAAATTTCAGAATTTAATTTTTGGCAGGGGTCCGAAAAATGTGGGATTTTTCAAAGTACGACTAGGTACATAATGCATTTTCCAAAATTTGTTGACATTAATTTTTTTAATCATTTTTTTCAAACTTGTTTGCTTAAAAAAATTCAATTTGAAAATTTATTTTGGCAGGGGTGCGAAAAATACGGAATTTTAATAAGTTCATTTTGTTCTTTGCTGTGTGAAAGAATATTGAAAAATTAATAACTGACAAATTTAAAAAAAAAACAGCTTAAAAAATTCTTAGGAGTCGGAAAATTTCAATTTTTTTACCCGCCACCTTCATAATTCCGCCTTTGGTTAGTCTGTGATGGTAATTTGATACTTGAAAAAATTTTTGAGACGTGAGTTTTAGAAGACTTTTCAAATATTTTTATTGTTTTTCCCTTCATTTCAATCTGACACGAGTATAAAATTGAGTTTTGGCTTTTTTACTCCCCTCATCGTCATCATTTGTTATTGAAGAAAATGGCCCATTTAAAAGGTCGATGGTTTCGAAAATGAAAAAAAAAAACACTTTGTCTGCAAAAATTTCAGAAACCAAGCTCCCTAAAAAAACTAATAGCTCTTAGGAAAAAGAAAATTTCAAGCTGTACAATTTTCATTCCCTGCATTTTTTCATAGCACCCTTATTTTGGCCAGAAAATCCATGTTTATAAGTAATTTGAGAAGTCGATAATTTCAAAAATGAAACAACTTTGACTTCGAAAATCTCAAAAACTAAGCCTCCCAGAAAAAAGCTAACATCTCTTGAGAGAAAGAAAATTTCAAGCTCTACAATTTTCATCCGTAGCATTTTTTTCGTGGCACCCTTAGTTTGGCCAGAAAATCCATGTTGAGATGAGATGAGATGATTAATGTCGATGCTACTTTTTCTTCACTTTCAATACCATCGACTTTGTACATTCCTCATAAATATGGGTTTTATGGCCAAAGTAAGGGTGCTACGAAAATAATTGTACAGATTGGAATTCTCTTTCTCCTATGAGCTGTTAGTTTTTTTCCAGGGGACTTAGTTTTTGAGATTTTTGCAGTCTGAAGTGTTTTTTTTTTCATTTTTAAAACTATCAACTTTATTAATGGACCACCCCGCAGGCTGCAAGATGCCAGAAGTAAAAATCTGCTTAATCATTTACCCACGATTCATGCTGGTCTACGACCAGTTCCATCCCTTATGCAAAATTCCTCATTATTCAGTTACCTCTGACTTTTCATATGACTCTTGAAAACCTCCCCTTAATCCAGAAGAAAATCCATGGATTGGTTCTGAAGCTCTCGAACCGTCCTCGTATTTCCATCAGGATTCGTTCCAATCCTCATAATATGAGGATTGGAACGAATCCTGATGGAAATACGAGGGCCATGTAGCGATTTTCAGCATATTATGCTGAAAATCGCTACATGGCGAATTCGGGTATCGGTATTAAAACTTATTCGTCGAGCGCATCCGCTGTTTAAAAATTGACGCAACGGGTTTTTTCATCGCCTCTTCCGTTAATGAACCCGTCGAACGCGTAAACAAAGTGCTCGGGCTCGAGGATTTACAAAGTGTTGTACATTGTACAATTTCGGAATACACAGGAAACTCATTAAAATAAGAAACGTTCTTATATATCGATTCGATCGCCCAAATGATTTACACGCGATAGGTTACGTTCAATTATACGGTCAGATATTTTTTTTCTTTTTGTACTCATTGTATTTGGTTCATTTGTCGTGATACGAGCCATATGCTCGATGCTTTGTGATTTATGCCGAAAAAACAGCATCTTCAAAGTAGGTCACGACTTCAAAAATCCTCTATACAAGCTACGCCCTGACGATGCATTTGTTTTAATGTGTATAAGTTTCAAGGTAATTTCTTCGGAAGGATGTTTTATTATGAAAGCTTCGCTATGTATATTCTGATTTGAACTTTGACCAGAGGTGAGAGGCAGGGAGGAGTTGGACTTCGAATGCGAAAATTTCGTCGTGTAGAAATGAAGAAGCTGGTTGATTTTACGAGTGAGTCGTTTTCCAACTCGTGTGAGCGTAATTTACTCATGTATAAAGTAAAAATTGCAGTCGACTTTACGACTTTGGCAAGTTTTTATTACGAATGTTTAACATCGTATGTACATTCGAGTAAACGGTGGAATATCCTAATCGCGATTGTTATTAGTGCTGGTTTTCGGAGTCGTTAAACAGATGATGCTCAACGCGGTGCAGATATCACGTATCGATAATATAGGGCATTCGGTTACCGAGAGTATAACAAGTATGAGTATTTCTGTGAAGATACGTAGGTCTAGGTACGAAGTCTACATACACGTAGCAAATATATAAATGAAACTCCCACGTCGCTTCGCCTTCGGTATATGAAAATGAAAATGGCCACCTGAATTCATCGTTTTGCCGTTGGTTCGGTTTGGTTGGTCCCATGTGAACGAGGGAAAAAAAATGAGCAACTTGACCTTTGTCGATGTTAATTTTCGTACGTGTACGAGTTAGTACCTAACCTAAGTTGAAACGGCATTGTAATAAAGGGTGCTTCGCCATAAAGAAGCAACAACGTAAGAGACGAATAATGTATCTTGACAGTTCCTTTGGAGGTAGAAGTACCCAGCCAAGGTACCAGTATCGGACAGGATCAAATTTACAACACCCGAGTCGAGTTTTAATAGTGAGCCGAGCCTATTTGCTGCGCGAAGAGGTGTAGGTAGCAGTTTGTAGGTACAATACATTCTACGACATTGTGGTAAAACGCGATAAAACATTCACCACCCGGTTTAACCCTTTGCCACGCCATTCGTTTGGATAATGTAATCATGCTGTATACCTTTGAAATGATTTTCTCTCTAAGTTGTTTCGCCTTTACCTCGCAGTTGGTAAAGTGAACTTGTGCGATGAATATTTAATACGAGACGAGTCGGGGTTTCGAGTTTGAGGTTGGGGTGGTCGAAGATTGAGTGGTGTTTGGAAAATTATTTTGTATCTGGATAGGAGGGTTTTTGTAGTGTTTACTCGATTATTAGAGTGTAGAATGAAGACGAATGTGTTTACGGATGACAATATGGAGGTTTTGGGGAGGGAAGGGTCTAGAGAAGGTTTTTGAAAGTGATAAGATAGAGTGTAAATCAATATCGTGTACAAATATTTGGGAATAGAATATTTCCTCGGAGGCTGGAAAATGATGATTTATGGTGAAGAGGGTGTAGTTGGAAGGAAGCTGGGATTTCGTTCATTTAATAGATAATGATTTCTTGATTATGGATGGCAGAAACTATATTGAAGCAGGTTGTGTACTCCGTTTGCTTGGGGGTTGAATTTATGGCGAGGGGAACTGGGGGAAAAATTAAATAGTTTAATTTTTTAAAAATGTGATATGAAGTTGAAAAATAACCATTTGAGATTTTTTATAGAAACTTTTTTCAATTTTTTTTTTTTAAATTAAAGAATGCTGAGTCCTGTTTTTTTTCTTCTTCAAAAATGGTCCGATAGTGCTTCAATTTTGTAGAATTTCTAATTTAGTGCTGTCGATTATAATCGATTATTTTTTCCAAATAATCGGGACAAAAATTAAGTCGATTAAAAATCGTTAAAAGTTTCATAAAACTAACTTGAAATGTCGTAAAAATTGATAAAATGTGGGGGGAAAATATTGCAAAATATCAAGAATAATTTTAAAGTATCACCAAAATTCGTTAAAATTCCAAAAAATTGAAATTAACTAAACTGAAAAATTGCAATTAATTGATTCGGGCTGTTTCTTTAATTGATTACAAGTTTTGAATGCAGTCAATTAGAAATTTGATCGATTAAAAATCGTAATGAACTGAAAATCGTAGTCGATTAAAAGTATTGATCAAATTCGATTAAAATCGTGGTCGACCCATGTGCTACAAAATGGAAATTTGTTTTGTTTTTTCAAAAAAAAATTGTAACTTTTTTTCAGGGATGGCACAGAAAATATTTTCAACGAGAATTTGTTTAATAGTCCCGAGCATTTTCAAGAATATTCCTAATTTTTTTTTTTTTTTTTTTTTTTTACTGTCAAGTAATTGATGGTTTCTTACTTTTTTCATGTTGAATAATTTTTTTTATGAAAACATTAACAATTTTCGCGAGATTTTCGAAAGTTATTCATGATTTTGTCGCCATTTTTACAATACTTTTACCAATTTTTATGACAATTTCAAGAATTTTTACGAAAATTTTTCGACGATTGTAATGAATTTTGAACCATTTTTATTTACAATATTTTTGACGATTTTCGTGTTTGTTTGGCTTCATATTTTCATTTTATTTTGAATGATTGTTATACAAATTTCAAATTTTTTTACACTTTTTATTATTAATTTGTCATTTTTAGACAATTTCTACGATATTTTCATCAAATTTTAAGCAAAAAGGGAATGCGCTCAAATGCTCGAGAATCTTCTCAGAATATTTTCGCGGGAGAAAATGCTCGATCATTTTCCAACCCTGCTTATCTTCTCACCTCTAACCTTTTCAGGGGGAGGGGGGTTCGTGAATTTTCGTTAAAAATGTCTATTTTTGGTAGTTTCCAACAAAATTTTTTCAAACTTGCACGAGTAGTAAACAGCACCCAAGGGTAATTTATGGAATTGAAATTTTTTAAAATTTTTCAAGGTCAGATGGACATTTTAAGCTTTCTAACGGTCTTTTTAGCAACCTTTTTCGAAGGTGCAATTTTAAAAAAATATATATTGTGTACCTATAGGCTAGATGTAGAACCTCATTTTTTTTAGAATTTTATATTGTGGTGAGTCACCTTTAAAAAGGTAAAAAATTGATTTTTTTGTTCATTTTCTGCCTTTAAATGGGCCATTCCTGGTCGAGAAAATTTTTTCTTGAAATATATCATCGAATAAGTACAGCTAAATACACCATCAACCTGCATTTAGGCCAAATTCGTTCATTTTTTCCAATTTTTTTCTAAAATACCTCAATGACCTCATTGTCGGAACTCACAACCCCCTCCGAGAAGACCTAGCAACCTAAAATCATGTTCGAATTTGTTTCAAGTCTATATCTATCATGTATTGCACTTTCAGCAAAATCTAAAAACTTTTAGTTTTTTTTTCAGTTCATTTCATTTAAAATTTTTCTAGTAAGAAGTACTCAATTCGTAAAAAAGTGGAAAAAAAATTAAAATTTCTCGATTTTGCTGAAGTTATCTCCACCAAGCATAAAAATTAGTAAATAATCTAGCAAGTATGTAACCAGAGGTGTACCCAGGGTGAATTGGGGGAAGGGGAATATTCCACCCTGAAAAAAACTTTCAGTTTGAGTTGTAAAAATCACGCTTCTGAGCAGTGTCGATTGAATTTTTGTTTTGTTTTTTTTATATTTGAAAACATTTTTTCTACTGGAATTGTCTGAAAGTGTGATTTTTCCAACTCAAATTGAAAAATTCCAAGGCTGAAAAAATTCTAAAAAAATTTATTTCAATGCATATGATTTTGAAAATTATGTAATTCTGAATGTACTCGTAGGTACAGGTATTAAGACGTTCTTTTGAAAATATTTCGCAGCGATGCCGAATTTTCCAACTCATAAAAAATTCCATTTCAATTTTTTAATTAAAGTACTTTTTTTTATTCTAACAATTCATGTAAACTCTAAATTTTTCCTACTGTTGGAAATGAACTTTTCAACTTTGGTAAAATGGAAATTCAGTTTAAATGAAGAAATTATTCATTTCCTCGTGCGTTGGATTTTCCATTAGCCATTGTAGGCAGCTTCCTACAGCAGCAGGTTTTTAGGTTGGCAAAATTTGGCAAAAAAAAATTAATCAAGTCAAACACAGAACTGTAATTACTGAAATGTTGGGAAAAATATGAAATTTCGGGTTTTGAATGCTTTTCTGTAAAACTTTTCGCCTTTGTTTCGCTCGGGCTTAATATATTTCCTTATTTTAGTAAAATAATAGATATTTTCAACAATTTTACATAAAATTATTATTTTTTCGTCAAGCCTCCTCCCTCGATACTAAGAAACCGAAAATGGGGCGAAAGAGTTGTCAAAAAAAAAAATGAATTGGGAAATTTTTCACCCCCCTCCCCCCTCCCCCTCCTGAAAACTGGTTCGGTACGCTCCTGTACGTAACTAAGAATACACCACACTAGCCCTTAGCCTTATTTATTTCAATTTTGAGAACTCCTTTCTTCGCCGGCTTGTGCAAATTCCTCGAAAAAAAAAACAGAGAAAAGATTAATATTTTCAACTGGAAAAATTTGTAAACAGATGTAAAAAATTAATTCGTAATGTTCTTTCTAGAAATATTTTAAAATAAAAAATGTCTTCCTTTTTCCTTCTGCTCTCCACCGATTCGAAAATATTCGAGTTTTATCTCTCGGAAATATTTTATAATCTTCCGTATAATTTTTTTTACGGAATTTGATTCAAAAAAAGATAAGTTTCCAGTTCTTTAACCATAATATCTACATTTTCACAAAATTTCAAAAGACTACGATATGATATAGTGAACTTGTTTCCGAAAAAAAAGAAGCCCTGATCCATACCCTTGTTCATTGTACCGATTCAAAGGTGCGAAAATTGTGGTTGCTGAAAGAGATATTCATGGGTGCGTTATTAGGCATCCAAAGGGTTTTTGTAAAGGTGAAATATTCGAGAGAGTGTTGTTCGATGGTACTTGAATATCCGTATGGATTTTATTCGATAAGAGTACAACCGAGGGTTTTTTTCGCACGTGTATAAGTAAATATAAGCAACATTGTGCTTCACTTTCGCTCTTTTGTCGCCTTTAAAAAGGACGTTTTTCGAATTTAGAATAACGTTTAGCCCGAAAAAACCCCAGGTAATTTGGTATTTTACGAAGAGTAGACATTGTTGGTATCAAAAACACGTGTATTTTTCTGCCATGTATCAATCAAGCAGGATATGGTTACTCGATGGCACATCGAACGAGATAATTACACGGTGGAGTGAAAAAAAAAGTCGTCTTGGGTACTGTTTGAATCGCACTGTACCGTGCAAATGACCGTTTTTGTCGTATCCGACGAAACCAGTTATTACATCGCAGGCAGCCCATAGCGGTGACATTGTAACCGTTTGCAAGCTTACCTGAGTATATTGTCGTGGTTAGCGGTGTAAAAAAATCCATCCGTATGATTTCTTTGCCGAGGAACGAAAAAAAACCACTGTCGCCATCAATCTCTTGAGATACGTACAGGTAAAGTTGAAGGTACGAGGAAAAAAAAACGCTGATTTTTTTCCCCCTTTTGGAAGGCATTTTAAAGGTTAAAAGTGGCGTTGTTTTTCGAAAGCTATAACGGTGCGAAGTTTTTGTCTATACAATGTCGTCCTTGTGGCGCGTGTTCTCTCTCAGACTAGTGAGTGGTAGTAATTCGATACGAAAATGAACATTAAGCATATCGAGCTCTGAAACCATCACGATTAGTCGCCTCGACGTGATATTTTATCCTTAAAAGGTTTCGGTATATGGATATGTGATCGTACGATGGCGAGGATTTGATTTCAGTATTGGCTTTTTTTCCCTTGGTTGGTTAATCTTCATACCTACGAAGGTGTTTTCTAGACCCCCAGCTCGTCCTCGTCGCGATAAAAGGATTTACTCTAGAAGCTCGTGTTTTTCAAACCATCGAGAGTATTTTATATACGATGATAATTGATAAACTATTCGTGACGTTGATTCGTATGCAGGTGTGTGTAGTTTTTTTTTTTTTTACGCAACGTCGTCGTGGTCGAATCCCCCGCCCATCGTGGTTTTGAATAGATTGAAATTGGCAACAATGCCCGATTCAATTTAAGTAACCGGCAGATGGCTTTGGCTGGTACCGATCGTATTCGTAATGAAATGATTGGCGTTGATTTCCCGTCATCGTTTATTGTACTCGAAATTTCAACTTGTCTTGCAGGAAATGACGATACGGAATTAGATGATGACCCAAATTTACATAAATACCGGGTGAAGGGGGCTGAAGGGGTGTTGGGATGTAGAATTGATTTTTTTTTTTGTTTAAAAATGAAGAGTTGAGTGGAAATTTGATCAGGTGGAGGGAGGCGGAGAATTGGGAAATGGGAATTTTATTTAGAAAGAAGTTCTATGTGCGAGCATCTGTGTTTAGATGGAAAAGAGGAGACGAGAGGAAGGATAATTTGATATATTATTCGTTAAAAATTTCCATTTTTGGTAGTTTTCAACCGAATTTTTACAAACTTGCGAGGATGGTAGATAGTATCAAGGGTGATTTTTGGAATTTTTTGAAAAAAATTTTAAGCACTTTTCCAAGGTCAAATCAACATTTTAAGCTTTCCAAGGGCCATTTTGGTAACCACTTTCAGAGGTGCAATTCTTAAAAAAATATATATTGTGCATTTTGTCTAAATGTACAACCCCATATTTTTGTAGAACTTCAGGGTGTCTACCGGTCGAGAAAGTCGAGAAAAAGTCGAGAATTGAAAAAAAAAAAACATCAAAAGTCGAGAATTTCACTGAAAAATCCCTGTAATAAAAATTGTGTTTTTTGCAGTTGGCCCTATTTTTTACGAACCTCTATAAGAACTGAAATAAATATCCACCTAGATAAAAAAA
>FIZU01045099.1:0-28324 GCA_900064475.1 Pseudococcus longispinus
ATTGAGAATTTTTTACCTGAAAATCGCATTTTTTCGACCTCCTGGCGAAGGGGGGTGGGGAACAAAAAAATTTTTTCCACGAAAAATGTTTTTTAGGGTCCCCCAACACTATACTAAAATTTTTTCGAAATCTGAGGACAGGGGCATTTTGCCCTCTTAATGGGGGGTACCCTTTTCCTAATCCAAAAAATTGTTTGAAACCTGAAAAAATTTTCAAGTCTAGAAAGTCCAAACTAGTCTGACAAAATGTCTGAAAGTTAGCGTGATCTTTGAAATTTTCCAACTCTAAGAAGTTTGTTTGACAAAATGTCGGAAAATAAAGGCGATTTCTGAAATATTTCAAGTCCAAAAAGTCGACTACACTGTTTGTCTGACAAAATGTCTAAAAATCAGCATGACCTCTGAAATTTTCTTGTCCAAAAAGTAAATGAAAATTTAAAAATTTTTCCTAGTCCCAAAAAAATCTTACAAAATGTCTGAAAGTCAGCGTGACGGAATTTTGTGACTTTTTTGCATGTTTGATCATCGCAAAAGCGTATCGTTGCCTAACAAAATGTCTAATTTGTCTGAAAAAATGCCTAATTTGTCTGCAAAGAGTCAGTGGAAATCTGAAAATTTTTCTGAGTCCAAAAAAGTCTGACAAAATGTCTAAAAGCCAGTGTGACGGAATTTGGTGTCGTATTCTACAGGTTTGGTCATTGCAAACGTATATCTTATGCCAAAATGGCTAATTTTTGTAAAAATTTATGGGTCTTCTAACTATTCACTAATTCCTATGTTCTGAGAAAAGTAGCTGTTCACTGCTGCAGAATTGAAAAAAAATGTAGAACAAAAAGTGATGAATTTTTAATACTCTGTATCTTCTGTTTCGAGTTGTTTGTCGTATCATGATTTTTTACAACAGCGTAATTTTTTTGGGGACACCCGGGTGAAAAAATTTACTAAATTGAAGATACGAAAAAAGGTTTTGAACAAAAGTTGTAGAACGTTGAAAATCAGTCAGTTTTCATTTTATAATTTTGTTTCTACCTTGAAGTGGGGAAGAGTTATTTTTCTGAAAATAAATTAATTCTGTCAATTTATTAGCACAAATCAGTCACTCACTATACGCTATGCACATTAGATAATTGTGAGAATTCCCTACTTGCTATCTGGAAACTAACTTCAAATTCCGGTTCAGAAATTCTGAATTGTTATGAAAACTTGTTTTTTTGACCCAATTGCTCACACACACAGGATTCAAAAAATGAGAAATTGTGATTTTCACCCCTGTTTTTACAAAAATTGGTCGTTTTCTGCGAGCAAATTCAACGACTGTGCCACTTTTCTACTTTCGATTGAAAGTAATGCCGGATTCGAGTTTGGCTGCTCAAATTATATGGAAATGATACCAAACATACCCCTACTCCTTTTGTGCAGAAATAGAGGTATGTCCATTCCTAAAAAATCTTCCTGCTCCCCCCAGGCAATTTTTGATGGTCCCTTTTCCCTAAAATTTTATTTTGCTCATGCTAAAAGAAAAATCACATGTAAACTCTTTTTTCGTGCTAACCACTTAGACTGATAAATTAATTGTTTCTTTTGAAAAAGCAATTTCTTGCTAAAATCGCATTCATTTTCAAATACTAATATTACGGGAAAAACAGAAATAATAGAATTCTTCGAATACCCCTTCAACCCACGCGTATGCAACTTATTACACACATGTGCACAAACGGTTGCCAGACCATTTATGTCAGGTGTTGTTCCACCTTGCTTCGCAATGTAACAAATTTACTGCCTACTTAGGAAAAACATAGGCAGCCAATTATGCGTTCTTGTTCACCCGGCTGCCTATTTTTTCTCTCATTCAACATCGCAGGGGTTCTCAACTCGAGCCCCTTCGATGAGAAAAAATATGCAATATATTACTCACGAGTGTGCGAATCATTGTATAGATAATTTTCACAGGCGTAATACTCGGATGTAAAATTGGCTGCATATGAAATACCGGATTTATATTTTAGCATAAAAAAGCGTCCCTTGGATGATGATGTATGCAACCTTTTGCATATTTGTGTCGATATAGCCGCATAATTTCTATCCTTAGACGCGAGCTGTTTTCTAAATTCAGCGCTGTATACTGTGTGAAAAAAAAATCGCCCCTTCGAAGTAGTCGAAACGCAGTCACTTATACTTTGGTGTAGAGTTAGTTGCATATGCAGGTTTATTCAGGCGTAAATTCTTGAATTAGGTTGTAATAACTTTCTGCATAATTTTTTTCGCTTTCTGGTTCCATACGAAGGATTTTTTTCAAAGCTGCGTTGACACTTTATGCGAAGAACAAACTTTGGAATAATTCTCGCCTTTAAAAAGCAGAATTTCAAACCGGCGAGTATCTTGCTGAAAATGCGATACGGTGGCCGCCCTTTTCCGCGCGTCGCGCCGATATTGTATTAAAATTTGGACAAAAATTTAAAATTTCGCTCGTATTTCATTTTTATTAAAATTCTGCCAGCTTGAAGTACGTAGCGGTGCGTTTGTTGGCGCGTTATCGTTGATTTGATAAAATACAATTCATCTCGAGGGACAAGCGGTTTAGTAGCGTCGCGAAGTCACACGAAAGAGAAAGATATAGCTAAAAATGAGAGTCGAAACGAAGAGGCCGGAGAAAGATAGACGATCGCGACGACACCTATAATAATAAAAATGCAAAACCACGAAAAATAAACTCATCCGTATAAACCCTTTATTCACCGGCAATTTACGCTGCATAAATTTCAAAAATAACGTGCACTTTTGCCCGACGCTCGGATCAAAAGAGAAGAATACGTACGTTGCGAGATAACCGAGAAGGATGGAGACAAAACGAGAGAGAGGACGAGGTTAGACTATAAATAATAGTGTTTTTTAGCCGGGTTACATAGCGAGTGGAATGGCCGCCGTGTTCTGGAATTATTTCAAAAATTCCCAGCCGCCGCGTACAAATTAAAAAAATTTCCACCAGAGTGCTTTTTAGTATATTTTCCAAGCTAATGTGATTCAAAACGGTGCTTAATCTCGCGCCGAAGTTGCTACGTGTATGAACTTTGGCCGAGTATATAAAACAGTCTCAGGAGCTCGTAAAATACCGTCGTCGGTACATCTTTAACATAGTCATCTTTAATTGTCGCCGGGTTATTTTCCCGCAGTTGAGTTGAAATGTGTATTACGTCGAAGATAAACCTCCAAGTTGAAATTTTCACGCTACGTTTAATAAATACTTATATACGTACTGGAGATATATTTCTATAGATATAAAATAAGCCACAGAAGGAAATCTCTTCCAGAAAAATCTTCTTCCTTCGAGTGAAATCGTTCGTCGAAATAAATACCCGCGAATCGGATATAATCCTACGGTGATTTACTACGTAGAATGCCAAATGTACGTACGATTACTTAAAACTTATACAAACGGTAATTTGAATTTTAACCGGTGCATTTAATCACACGCTTTCATACCAAAAGTAAAAGCTCAAGCTTAATGGAAGTGGTCCATTATTAGAAGCAATGTCTATTGTAAAAGCGTTTCATTATTGTGTTTATGTATCGTCGCGTCGTATAGTTCCTTTGTATCGGGTACCTATTTTCAATATCGAGTCCGCATAATTGAACTTAGGTCAACTGAAAGATTAACGTTACCTTTTTTTTTGTTGAAGAGTTCTGCAATGATTTTTTGTACGAATTTTAGCATAATGAAAATTGTTTGTAGTAATTTTTATTTTATGACAAGAATTCAGCGCTTCAAATTGAATATTACGTATATTTGTTTGATATTAAAAGAAAATATACAGGGTATCCCGGTTTGATCATAAAGCCAAAAATCTACGAGAAGAAACGGAACCTGCCAAGAGAAACAAAAACTGTACAGGGTGTTCTATGATTGAACTGCCTCCTTCAATTCAGTAACTAGGCAATATTTCTATTATTTAAAAATATGAATGTTTGCACCATCCTCCTGTATGAGTGAGTCTCGCGACATGGATCCATTTCAACCAAAACATCATTTGATAAAAAAAGAAGTGGAAATGAAAAAAACAATGAAAATTGAACGAATTTTTTTTCAAGATAATTCACAGTACTGCATTCTGAAACTTTTTGAAAGTTGTTTCGGTTCTGCAGGATGATTTTAACCTACTTTTTAAGCGTAGATTTAAAAAAGTTATGAGTTTTTTTTATCAAACCTATGGCTTTTCACAAAACGAATTTTTTCGTTGAAATTTTGTTTACAATTTTCAACATTAAAAGCCAATTTTATGAGGGAACTAAGCGTTTTACAAAAAAATTAATAGAACAAAATCGTAGAGTATAAAATTTCTTTTCTGCATTGAATATTTTTTTTTGGACTTAAAAAAATTTTCAGGTTCCATTGACTTTTTGGACTTGGGAAATTTCAGAGATAATGCTGACATTTGGACATTTTGTTAGACAAACAATTTAGACTTTTTGAATTTAGAAAATTTTAGAAATTAGGGTAACTTTCCGATATTGTGTCAGGCAGATTTCTTGGATTTGGAAAAGGGCCTTCCCTGATAAGATAGTGAAATTGGCCCTTGTCCAAAATTTCCTCGAAAGTGGTTCCGAATGTTACCCCTGATGTAAAAACTCATCACCGAAATTTTTGAACCCCTCCCGTTCCCGAATTATCACCCCTAAATATCGAAACTTCAATACGCGATAACTTGGGAGGGGATAAGTGAAAAATTCTGTTCACAGCTTGTGGGCAGTAATTTTTTCAATTTTCAAAGTGGTCGTTAAGGGACGGGTTAATATACATCGATCAGGGTAAAATTTTTTTGCATCATTCTATAATGGAATGACACCAAACTATAAGGTTGGGTCCCAAAAAAAATCAAAATTTTTTACCCTAAGTGTTTAAAAAAGACTAAGCATCGAAGAACGTTTTTTTCAGTTTTGAATTTTTTCAAGAATGTTGCCATAGTTTTTGGGTCGCGAAAAAAAATATTTTACCTAAAGGTATTACAAAATGTTGAAAAAAATCAGCCACGGCACCCCGCTCCCCATCAATTTTTTTGGTGATTTTTTGAAAATTTTAAAGTACCAAACCAATTTTTTTGAACAAATTTCCACGAGTGAACCCACATAGTGCCCCCAATCTGTGAAAATTTCAGAATCTATCACTCATCCCTTCCCAAGTTATATCGCGTATTGAAGTATCGATATTTAGGGGTGATAATTCGAGAACGGGTGGGCGGTTAAAAATTTCGGTGGTGAGTTTTTACATCAAGGCTAACATTTAGGACCACTTTCGGGGAAATTTTGTCCAAGGGCCGATTTCACTATCTTATCAGGGAAGGCTGTTTCGGATATTACGATGACTTTCAGACATTTTGACAGACTTTTTTGGATTTAGAAAATTTTTAAGAACTCAAATGAATTTTTGGACTTGGAAAATGTCAACTTTATGGACTTGAAAAATTTGGAGAAAGTTCAAGCCAGGCATTTTGTCAGACACCTTTATAACCAAACGCCAAGTTTTAGACATTTTGTCCGACTTTTTTGAATTTGGAAAATTTTCCAGATTTCTACTGACTTTTTGAACTTGGGATTGGATTTCGAAAATTTTTCAAAAAAAAAATTCATTATAAACTTCACTTACGAAAATCAGTTACGCTTACTTTTAGATATTTTGTATGACTTATTTGGACTATGAAAATTTTTCAGAATACAAATTACTTTTTAAACTTGGAATATTTCAAGAAAACTTCAAATATCCCGACTTTATGGACTTGAAGAATTCAATTAGTAAAAAGCATATCCTATGTTTTACGGGATATTTTCTGATCCAAAGTTTGAAAATTCCACCGCAATTTTTCATCATAGATGTCTCGAAAAATAAGCCTCCGAAGAAAAAAAACTTATTTTTCTCGGAGAAAGAAATTTTACACCCTACAATTTTGTTTCTATTCATTTTTTTCGTGGGATTCTTGGTTGTTCGCCGGGCTGATATTTTTTGAAAAATTTTAAATGCATAGAAACTGTGCCAAGTAAATATACAACGTGTATATTTTTTGCCTTCTCTAAATCCCACCAAATCATGTGGTATTCTCATTACTGTATATGAAATGCCACTTCAAATCTCATTTCCTGTTTCTCGTAGTAATAGGATTCGCCTTTTAGCGCAACGATATACCACTAAAATGACAGGATGTAGCATAAGTTGCTTGTTGATTTATTTGTAGGAACTAAGTAGAATTCTGGATCGTTTGTATGATAAAAACAAAAAAAGAAATTTTGCGAACCTCGGGAAAAAAATACTCGTATTATCGGACAACAATGTGAGAAAGTTGGTTAAATGTTGAAATCAAAAACGTTTCGAATATCAAGAAACGTACTGTAACCGTTTCACTATTCGAACGACGAGAACGAACAAAGATCGGTATAAATTTATACGAGCGACCTTTTCGACCATTAGTTATTTTTATTACGACCCGAGCAAAAGATATGAAAAATTACGTACTTATTTATCTAGTAAATTACCCTGGCCTTTTGGATATTAGAACGAGGCGCACAATTGACACAGCTTTTGTCAAATTTTTAGAATAAAATAGACCTAAATATTCATTTTTTTTTTCAATTTATCGAGAACGATGCGAATGTATTTTTGCCAATTTAGTATATTCGGGTTTCGATTGGAAGGGAAATTGGAAAAGATAACGAAATCAATTGTAGAAATGATTAAATTTTTTCTCATAACTGCCTGGTGCTTAGGTTGCTTACCGTTCGCATTCTATAACGAGTTGGAAAATAGCAACGACCTAAAATTTCTTCGTATTGGCGGAAAAATTCGAGTGAAAGCCGATAACTGAATGTTGCAGAGCTATTTGACCGGTGAGCGAAAATCTTGTGAGGCGTTATCGCGTAGACGGCGCTGTAATTTAGATGTCAAATTGATAAATCTAAAGGAAAATTGATGAAAACGAACTGACCCGCTTCTTTTTTCTTTTTTTTTGCTTCGTATTCGTTGCGGAAAATTCTGTACACGATACTGGCAATCGAACGGTTCGCCTTTAACTTTAAGCTCAGTCTTAATCATGACTTCATTGAAGTGCAAATGTTTCCGTAATATTTGGCAAGAGACGATGTAAACGTGTGAGAAAAAAGCCGGCTAGAAATTACTTATTTGATTTATTTTTATGAGATTTGCTGCTCTGGTGCTTCGGCGTACTTGTATCGAAAGCTCGAGCTTTATTTGTCGTATTTTTCACGCGACTGATATACGGCGCGGTAACGTTTTCGTTCCAGAGATCGTTTCCGATTCAGCTTTACACGTGGCGATTTGAGCGTATAATTTTTTAAATTACAAGTTCGATAAAAAAGATGGATTTTTTTCTATTTTGCTGCGTTTTTGTCTCGATTCTTTTCTCGTTCGTTCGATGTGATATTATTTTTAATAAAATGTTGTTTCGTCATTCACGAGTGACCCGAGATTCTGAGCCGATGGAAAACCTAAGGGCGAAGAGATATTTTTACTTTGATTTAATGAAAGACTCTATTGAAACGGTCTTTTATCGAAGAAAATATGATTTTTTTACTTGGATCATACAAACAATGGACTGGAGAAAAGTCGATGATAATGAAGAATGTTGTTGTGTTTTAGAAAGAGCTTTAGATTTTTGTACCTCCTCCCCTCAAATGTCTCGTTGAAAGGTCTGAATATTTTCCTAGTTGTGCTGAAGCCAAAGAGAAGAACAGTATGAAGGTTTGCCAACCCTTAAAATTGAAGGGACGAATTCATAAACTTTAAACCATATGTTGCTTATCACAAAATATGATAAACAGGAAGGTAAAATTCGTTCAGCCCATTTTTTTATGTGAAATTTTCTACAAATTTATTTTTGCAAAATTTTGTCAATTTCAAAATCGAAAGAAAAATTTTGCAAGTGTCATAGTGCCTTCACTTTTGGACTTAGGAAGCATATGCGCATAAATTATTTTGTATTAATTTTTGTGTTCTATAAACCAAGTTAAGTGCGTAATATTTTGTCCAACTTTAAGAAAGCAAATGTTTAGAAAATGGCAATTAAGGAAATTTTTATATCTTGAACGTCTTTTGGGGCTTAATCTTTCAAACACATTTTTTAAAACTTCATAGCCGTGCAGGTTTTTTCTCACTGTTGTAAGTACCAGTAGGTACATACTTTACCTAGGACCTATCATAATTATCCTGACTCTGAGAGTAACGACAAATCAAAACCAGACAAAACGTGCATTTTTTTTAGTTCATCTTAGTCTTTCTCTGGAATTCTGACTGTTGGCAAACCTTCATACATTCGTTCAGTTTTAGTCGCTAGCTCGTTGCATTACAAGGAAAAATATTCGGAGTCTTTGAAGGAACACCCACACTAAAAAAAAAGTTGAAATCTTCAAAACAAGAAGAACCCTACTTTAACAAAATTGTACAACTTTCACATTTGTGTGTGATTTGGTTGCTGTAAGTCGTTATGAAAGTCAGCCAACCGCAACCAAAACGCCTCGTTGGTGTAAATCTACTTATATTCTCCTTAAATAAGTACCTACTTACGTAAGTTATCGCAAATAAAATATTACTGTCATAACTAAATGCTTATTATTTTCTGTTTCAGGTTCGGGGAACATTCTACCACGAACAGTATGGGGGCGTGTATTTTCAGTGCTCTACATAACGATCGGATTTTTCATAATGTTAGTCTACCTGGCGGTAGTAGGAGACTACCTGGCCAATCCATTCCGTCGGTTTTACACATTTATATCGTGTAACGCTGCGGCGAAAAAAACTGCCTCAAAATCGGTATCCAAGTGCTCGGTGCCGAATTGCAATAAAACGACAACCGTGTACAGCGATCAATCCTCCAGCATACCAGTTTGGCTAGCCGCAGTGGTGTTAATTACGTACATTACGAGCGGCGCTTTGACGTTTAATTTGATCGAGAAATGGACTTTATTAGACAGCTGGTATTTCTGTTTCATGAGTTTGGTGACCATTGGTTTCGGCGGTTTTACTCCCGGTCGCATGGAGAGTATTTCGATGATCGCGACGTCGGCGTATATATTAATTGGAATGGCTTTATTATCAATGTGCTTTAATTTAATCCAAACGGACGTGGTTTTGTTTTTTAGAAACCTATATTTGTGGTCGGAGCGCGAAGACGCGATGAATTTATTATCGTTGACTCGCAGTATACCGTCTTGACAAGAAGACTATGGCTTCGGTTTCGATACCGAAGTTTCCACTATACATAACACGAAACACGTTAATTTTCGCGATAACAAGCTGTACAACAGTTTGCCCAGATCGTTTGAAAAAAACGTCGATCTTACCCAGAGTACATTTCGTAGGTTAGAACCGACCAGGAAATCTTTAGAAAGCGGTGCTCAGCAAGAAAATAAAATTTATTTAAAAAGCGAAATACATTTAAACGATATACCTCCGTTACCGGAATCCGTTCTAAACAGAGGTAAAATTGTAAATAAGGGTAAAAATTTATCCAATAGATTTTCTTCGACCAGAATCAACATCGAAGATACGTTTATTTGACAAATAGTTCCGTACATAACCGATCGTTATTTTTATTCATCGTTTTAAAAAACGCGTTTACTTAAGTAACCAAAGACGACAGTGTGATATGCTTTACGTAATCTGTATTTGTATAAATGTTAATTATTATTCTAACGTGTACCTTATTTTCAAGTTTTTATTTTTTTCGCCTGTTTGTAAATATCGTGCGAAATAATTCTTTCCTTTTTTCAATAAAATATACGAATATGAACGTTTTCTAGATATTTGTTCGATTCTAGTCTTGAAACCTGCTGAATTGCTGCAAGCTGTTGGTTTATTGTTTTCGAAACGAAGATATTGTAAATAATCCACTCGAACGATGCAATTTTCATCTGCACAGAAAATTCACGTAATTCGATAATGCGTGAAATATCTCTCAGCAAACTTGTGATACCTCATATGGTGTTCCAACGAATAATTTTAGCTGATTTATCTTCAACATTCACGTTTGCGAGAGGGAGTGTAAAGCTGTGAAAAAATTTACAATTTCATCGAGCAAACTTTATTACAAAATTTTTCAACGAAAAACGATTAAAACAGGTACAAAATCTGAACACTATTTTCGTCGTTCAACGAAATAAACGCGATTATTAAAACAAATATCAATGATAACCAGTAAAAGTAACTTTACGATTCGGGTTTCCGATAGCAAATCGCAGGTACCAACGAAGTAATAAAAATCTTCCATAAAGCCATTTTAAAATGACGATACAAAGGTAACCATTTTCATTGTCGAATTATCGACGTAAAATATCTTGAAAAACTTTTACTACGAGTTTCCCTGGCATCACGTAATTAAATCAGCATTGTTTTTCGGTATCTTCGAAGCAGGTGTTTTGAAACAATGGCTCGTGGATAAAAAACAAAGAATTTTACGAAAGGAAGCCAAAATATGATGAATTTTTACCAGCTTAAAAACGACGAAATTAATTAAATAAATTTTGAAAAAATGAAGGCATGGTGGAGGTTTTTGAACGAATAATCGAGTGTACTGAAGTTCCAACGTAGTGAAATGATGGAAGATAATTCGCATTGTAGATGAAGACAGTTTAGAAATCAACTTGTTGTCGGAAGTGTGTCTGAAGTTTGTTTGCTTTCACTCTGAGCTTCGTTTCATATTTAGATTGAATGAAATTGATATATTTTATATCTTTCACTTTCCTGAAATGAAATAATTCGTTAGTAAATGGGTAAAAAATATTGATTTTTGGTACTTTGGGTAACTCACTTTTTAATTTGTTCTTTCTGAGTAGGGCTCCAACCGAGAACTCTGTAATGATTGATTAATTTCTGGATTTTAGTTTCTTTAACGTGAGGTAATTTCTTTCTAGCTACGATTGGATTTTGTCTGGAAATTGAAAATTTGTCACATTAGTTCAATTTATTAATAAATTAATGTTTTGGAATTTAAATATTTTACCTAAAATATCTGATCAAAGATCTATGACATATAACTTCTCCGGAAGGCAATATCATCGTAACAGAATCTCCATCGCTTGAAACTGGTTTTCCGACATTGGTAGCAACACTAACAATAGACTTACAATCATCATCGACATCATCATCATCGTCGTCTTCGTACACATGATCAAAATCATAGAAATCCACGTATTCCAAAGAAGATTCGGTATCTGTAGCTATTTTAGCATGTCCTTTATCAAGCATATGATTTCTTACAGCATCTATATTAACGAAACCGCTTTTCTTTTCGTTACACCAAATGCACATATATCCTTGGCATATTTTCTCTCCTAAATACAACAGTAACCCTTTCAAATCGGCTAAATATTCGATATGAGGAATAAAGAAGGAATGCTCGATCGACATGTGTTTAACATTTTTGGTTAAAGTTGCACTGTGATGATCACAGAAGAGACAGTCGTTATTCAAAATAGGATTATTTTCACTAATAACTTCTTCCCATTCGTCCGAGTCCACCTCTTCAGTACCGGACGATGCCGTTTCTATGGTTTCTTCGTCGTACTCCGGTTCAGATGGTGGTATTTCCATTCTTTCGACGGGTTTATTACACTTGATCGAAGGTTGAGCTATGTCATCTTGATTTTCGATGTTTCTAAGCTGAGCTAATTCGATATGCTTTTTGGACTGTAAATGATTGTCGAACGATTGCGTCGAAGCGAACGATTTCTTACATGCGGTACAATACGTGTAGTTTTTGCCCTTAGATTTAGTTTCATTCTCTAGTTTCAGGATGGTTACTCTGCGTTGGAATTCTTCGGCAGTGACCGGAGGTAATTCGGCTATTTTACGCTTTAGATTGTAACGGTGCCAGTCCGTTTTGTAATGGTCGCGTTGTAATCCCGCATCATGGAACGCTACTTGACAATTTATGCAGGTGAATGGGGACATTTTTGATGCTACAGAGGGATAAATGAACAGATTAGAAATGTGTTTTGTATGTGAGTTTTAATCGAGATAAAGGTCACTTACCAGGTGTAGGAGCTGAATTACATGAGACGTCCAGTTTGACGGTTTGAAAAATACACGAAATTAGAATTTTACGGCTTTTTCAGCTCCTTTTTACAGCAAAAACACTCAAATTTTATAGAAATTGCACAATTTGTAAAAATGACTCAACCACGGAGTGATTTTGTTTCACTTGTTGGCTTTCCACATACAAATATTTCAGCAGTATTACGAGACGTGACGTCATCAACTGTAGCTGCGAAAAGCCGGTAGTGGTGATTTATGTCGTTATGACATGCGTTACGTCATTGTTTACGAGCTGTTATTTTGATTTATTTATTGAAAAAGTCATAACTTTTATATGTATTTCTCTAGTTCTATACTCATTTTAGTTCATTTTTTACGCTATTAATTGAGTGAATTTTCTTATATTGCGTCTTTCTCGTTTTGAGCGTTCAACTAATCAATTTCCGATCATTCTGCAGCTCATACCAATCACCGATACCCAAGCTCAAAGGTAAATATAATTTGAAAATACGAATCAATTTTAAGGCTACAAAAGTAAATTTTTATCATCTGAAAAAACTCTATCTATATTTCTAACATTTCAGAAATGAAATCGAAATTGTACTAATTTAATTGCTACTTCAAAACTAACTCTCTAATGGTAGAAAAAAACACCGCACAATGTGAAAAGTCTGAAAAAGATGAAGATTCTAATAATACAGAATCCGATAGTACCGAGAGTACTTTTCATGAGCAAAACCTTTACATAGCTTCGTTCCCTTTGATCGCTTCTTTCGCATTGCTAAATTACCTTTCGCATGTGTTGATTACCTTATTTCGGTGCATTTTGCAACATATTCTAAAGCTTAAAAGCTTCGTTCGCAGACCTTTGGAAAGTCGTCGTTGTATCGATGTACAAACAGACATCGAAATGCCGAAACCAACTGGTAACATGGAAAACCAGTTAGTTAAACAAAAAGCTCATCATCGGAAAGCGTTCGAGCATATTTCTATGGCTTTGAAAATCGATGAAGAAAACGAAGGTAATCGAACTTCTTTCATTGAGTTATTGTTCATTGCAAAGGGAAATTAATAATCGTTTATTGCAGGTAATAAAAAACAAGCTATTCAACTGTATGAAAAAGGTATAGTTGAATTAGAAAGAGGAATTTCGGTCGATATCTCTGGTTATAAAGGCGAAGCAGGTGAACGCGCTTTACGACTTCAAGATAAAATGAGAACCAATCTGAAAATGGCTAAAGAACGACTGAAATTTTTAGGTACATTGTGTTCATAATTTTTACAACGTTCGTAAAGCGGATAATCTAATTTTGAGTTGATTTCAGTTTCCAACAGTTCACCGGTTAGTGTCCATCGTCGTTCGAATAGTTTAACAATGCCAACGAGAAAATACTCTTTGAAAAGCCATTCTCCGGTTAATACTCCTGTTTCGTATGCCAAAATACCAAGCTCATATACTCCCCCAGCACTTAAAAAACAAACTTCTGTAGGGTATTTTTATATCATTTTAGTTTTTCGGAATTTATTCGAGTATTAATTATCGTATGTTTTATGCAGGCTCCATCAGCTTCTCCAGGCCATAAAGGACAAGCTTTAGCTAAAAGTAAATCAACAGATAATGCTAAAACACCCTCGTTGAAAGGAGTAGAACAATCACTGGTGAAACGTATCATGGACGAAGTCCTTGAAGAATCACCATCTGTGAAATGGCAAGATATAGCTGGTCAAGAGGTATTTTGCTTTTCTATTTCTTCGTTCCTTTTTTCGAGCAATTATTTGAAACTGATTCCTTTCAGATTGCCAAACAAGCTTTACGTGAAATAGTCATTTTACCGGCTCAGCACCCCGAGTTATTCACCGGATTACGTACTCCAGCTCGAGGATTGTTGTTGTTTGGGCCACCGGGTAATGGAAAAACTTTATTAGCCCGAGGTGTGGCTACCGCTTGTGATATGACGTTTTTCAACATCAGCGCCGCTAGCGTTACTTCGAAGTATGTTGGAGAGAGTGAAAAGTTGGTCAGAGCTTTGTTCGCGTTAGCTAGAAAATTACAGGTAATTATTATTACTGCTGAAAAGTTCTTGAGAGTGGAAAAATTACTCACCTTGTGTTCTTTAGCCTTCGATTATATTCGTCGATGAAGTGGATTCGTTTTTAACTAAACGAGGTAACGATGAGTCTGAAGCAAGTCGAAGACTAAAAACGGAATTTTTGATCGAATTTGATGGTGTTAGTTCAAATCCTGAGCATAGATTATTGGTAATGGCTGCCACTAATAGACCTTATGAATTGGACGATGCAGTATTAAGGTAAATCGTATTCTCTGCGGATTAATAAAGCAATTTATTACCAATCTAAAATCTGGATTTCTTGTAGGAGGTTTTCAAAAAGAATTTACGTCGCTTTGCCAGATCACGATATGCGCAAAGGGCTACTAAAACGTTTATTAGACAATAATAACTGTCAATTGAACGCCGAGCAATTAGATAAAATTGCTACACTCACCGAAGGATATTCCGGCAGTGATTTGACGAATTTGGCTAAGGATGCTGCTCTTGGCCCAATCAGAGGCAAATTTCATCGTTCTATTTACTATTTCTGAAAATATATACGTTAAATAACTCTACTTTTTTATAAACAGATTTGAAATTAGAACAAATGAACAAACCTGGAACCTTAAAGGTAAGAGATATAACATTTCAGGATTTTCAAGACTCGTTAAAACGAATAAGACGTAGCGTACCTCCTTCTACGGTTGAAATTTATGACAAATGGAATGCCGAATTCGGTGACATAACTTGCTAAATGGTCACCACCATTTCTAGTCACGCATCGCCGATGCTTCAATTTAATTATCCTAGGAATATTTTTTTAAAGAAAAAACTCGCTATTTTACGCTTCATTGTGATTTAACTGGGCAAACGATTGGACTGATAAGTCAATAGAAAAGTTTAGTATGAATAGAGCCATGTGACGGGGTCAAGTACAAAAATCAGTTACCATTTGAATACATTTTGTATTAATTTTATAAATTGTAATGTTTAAGACGCAGTCGATCTATTTCATTTTGGCTGAGAAAAAAAAACACGCAAACATCATTTTCTTAAATTTAGGGATTCGATTGTGATTCGTATTAAGTAAAAATGCACTTCGTAATTACACCAATGCACCGTCTGATTTTTTTTGTACTTAGATAAAAATTTTTTAATGACTAAATTAATATTGACAAATCTCATCAAATTGAGTGATTATTTTTATGTGGCACATAGAGAATTAATTCAAAAGAGTGAAAACTATTTTTTAATGGGAAAATTAACAAGTGCCATGGCGTTGTCTCGAATCTACTTTACTATGCCTAAGCTTTAATGTAATGCATTGAGATCCACTTGTGATATTTTTATTTTTATATCACGTTAATTTTATACGCTTGTTGTAATTTATTATTTGTCAATTTTTCTTATTTTAGAGGATTAAAGTTTCAAAATCGTGAATTTTTTTAATATTCGGAATAAGGGAGAAGAATAATGAATAGATTTTAAATTTGAGAATGAGAAAATGAAAAGAACTCCGTGAAGATGACGAGCTACTAATTTTCATTGATTATTATCATTATTAATCATTATCATCATTATTTGCAGCCTTTTGCCCTTCTTGTTTGAAATGAAATTCTTCAAAGTTCGGTTCTGAGTCAATTTCACTCAAATTTTGTTCAATTAGTTCAAAATTCCGTCTAAAAACAAATTTTTTGCTCACATTTTCAAGCATGATTTTTTAAAATTTTATAATAACCTGAATTTTTCACAATTTTGTTGAACACGATTCGTTCAAATTTTGTTCAAATCAAATTCTTTAAAACACTGTTCAAATTCAACTTTTTAAAATTTCCTTCGAAATTTTGTTCAGACACAATTCTAGTAGTGATAAGTACTAATTTTTTTGCATTTTTCCGTTTTTTTGAATTTTTGGTTAAAAACCACCTACAAAAAATGTACAAACAATTTTTGTATAACAATTTCTCAGAATTTTTTTTTATTCAAAAAAATTGACTAGTAATTTAAAAATGTGAAGTGTTCTCGATAAACTTTTTGGAAAAAACATAAGAAAAAGTTTGTACGAGTAAAAACAGTTGATTACAAGTAGATAAAATAATTTATAAATTCTAAAAGCCCTTTCTTATTTTGAAGAAAAAATGTTGCCAAAAAAGTTATTTAAAAATAATTGTGTTCAGGAGAAAAAACCTAAACAATTTTTTTTTCGCTTTACAATTTTCAGAGAAGAAAATCCTCTAGGAAAAAATTGTAAAAATAATTTTCTTGAAAATTCATTATACTCGTAAAAGTTCTAAAAAATTTTGTTGCAAAACTCTTCAAGTTGAAAAATCTTTTTAAAAAATGATTTTCTTGATAAATTGTCCCTTTTGCACCAAAATGAGTGAATGTCGTCTTTTTTTGGACCAAAATGAGTCAAGAATGGTCATTTTTTTATCGATTTTGTTATTATTACCATTAAGATTGAAGTAAAATCATTTTCGAGCACTGTAATAGAAATGTCAACATTTTTTTTTTAAATTTCAAGAATTTTTTTGATACGTTGGTAATCTTAGCATTGTTTTATGATTTTTTTACATTTTCAAACAAACTTTGCAAGACATTTGAACAATTTTTTTTGTATTTTGAACAATTTTCAGAAAAATTTGCGATTTAAAAAATTTTCAAAGGAAATTCCAACAATTTTTTTTTCACAATTTGAACTTTCTTTTTTTGAAAAAAATTTTCAATTTTTCTCAAATTTTAAACATTTTAGAAAAATTCTACAAACCGTTTAAGAACCATTGAACTGGCTTCAAAACTAATTATGAGTAAAAATTGATAAATTTGCAAGGTTCCTGAACTTTTTATTTGAAGTTTTTCCTTATTATACATATTTGTAAGTATTAGGAAATTATTAGCAATCCTGTTGGTAACTATTAATGATTTTGTAATTTTTAGAACACCCTGTAGAAAATTCTAAAATTTTCATTTCATGCATTGAAATTAGTCATCGAAATAAATTCAACATTATAAAAATCAGCTCTCTACACGAAGTCAAAAGTTATTGCCACTGGGAAGGACCTCTCAATACATGTTTTCTACTCCTCCCTTTCTTCTTTGACATAAATCGATAGATAACATCGAAAAAAATTATATTTAATATGCGAGTGTACAAATAACGAATTGGTACAAAAAAAAAGAGACATAATTTAGTAAGAGATCTCAAACAGATTCGAACACTTGAAAAATTTCACTCGTCGCTGTCTTCGTCTTTAATAATACCCAAATGTCTGGCGACAGATTTCACATTATTGATAACTTCTTCTTGGACTAGATTGAAGCTCATCGCCAACAAAGCGATGCCGAATAACAAATACAACGAGCAAATGGCAGTTCCTAGTTTAGCATCAGCTCCTACTTTCTGTTCAGGTACATAATCTCCGAAACCTATGGTGGTTAAGGTGATGAAACAAAAATAAGCCGAATTGAATAATCCCCATTCGCGTTCTTGTTCGTTGAATAGAAAAGCTCCACCGATGATGTAGCTTACCTACAATCAGAGAAATATTTTCGCAAGGTTGAGACCTTGAAATGCGGATCGGAGTGTCGTGATGACGAGAAGCTCTAGATATGTCATTATGAAGCAAAATCTCGAGATTCGGTAAACAACCAAATAGGTATAAAAAACGTTCGCGATTAGAATATTAAGTACGAACAAATGACGCAGAAATCTTACCACTAAAAATACGCACAACCAAATAGGAACGGGTCGGGTGTAATCGTGCTGATAATAATCGTAATAGTCCATGTAGTAATCATAGTAATCATCGTAATAGTAATCTCGAGCAGCACGTGGAAACGTTTGCCTATGTACGGCAAATCCCAATGGAGACATGATTCGTGGACTAGGGCCGATGTTTTCTTTATTATGGCGGCCTGCAAACAAACGCAATGCAGGCACCTACAAGTCTCGTGTCCGATTCCACTTCAAGTTTATTCAGATTAATAAAGATAACAGATGCTGGATATCTACCTAAGGATGACGTGCTTCTAGGTCTTTCTCGCCTAAACCTCGGCGGAGGGTATTCGTTAGTCGCTCTGGGTAAGGTAGCCATACCTGTAGGAGCAAGTAGGCGTCTAGAACCAGCAACTGAATCATTCTTTGACATATCCCGACGCCCTTGACGATATTTGCTATCATCGCGGTTTCGTGACACTGAAACCGTACCCAAGGTATAAGTGATAAATCCCAATTGCAGGAAGATGCGATGTGGTTACATAGGCAAAAGCTTACTTCTACACGATTCTTCTCGTTCCAAAGCATACTTGTTGAATACTACGGGCGAATTTCTAGTCATGTAGTCTCCGCATTCGGCCATAACTGGGTCTGTAACGAACAAGTGATATGGTTTGAATTTAAAAGTCAGTATCTAAAGGCGGTAGGATGATAGATAGACGTACCAACAGCCATTCGACTCTTGTAGGAGTGCTGGGAATGCCTGGGTGTTTGGTACATTGTGACGTTATCGGAGTATCGGGATTGTTGGGATTGCCTGTTGAAGTATTTTTCACCTGTGATGGGGGTGTCGTGTTCCATTTCGTCGTAGTATCTGGTTAAATAAGATAAGAGATTGGTAAAATGACTTTTATGAAGGAGTGAGAGAAAATTGAGGAGAAAAATTGAAGAATTAGGTTGTGGTTTTCTTTTTTCGAGTCATAATGAAATGCTTTTTAGTTCAATTGTTTCTAGTCCAGTAAAGTTAGGGGGAAACGAAAAAAATTTGTACCAAAAATTATTTCAGAAAAGTGTTGAATGATGTTCCAACAGTTAGCGACATAATTAGGACCTTCTCTCTCCCCCTCCGAACCACCCCAAAAGTGAAAGGGCACAAAAAAAAGTTTTAGGTAAAAGTTTTTCATTTCAACAATTTCTTTCTGTGAAAACTTTACCTAAAGCTGCAGTATTCGTAGCCAAAATTTGAAATATTTCGAGTTTCTTATAAATTCTACCAGTTTTCAGCAAATAACGCGAAAAATATTAAGTATAGAAAAAAAATAGTTTTGTAAAACCTTGTTTCCAATACGATTTTCTAAAGAATGATGTAAACAATTTCCCCTTATCCTTAGACAGAGGATTAAAAAAAGATGTAAACCATGAAAAAAATAAAAACCACGAATCGTAAAATAAAAAAATGTTGAATTTATAGTAAAGAATCTTGCCGAAGACTCTGAATGAAGTAATTTCAATAACGAAATTAAACATTTCATAATTTGGAAGAAGATCAGTTTTTCTAAGAATACGTCAATCTAAAAGGTTTTTTTTCAAAAATCATGAAAACTCAAATTGTTTGTAATATTTTTCAAAATTGTTTACCTCTTAAAAAACACTTTAAATTTGAAAACCACAAAATTTTTAATTTTGAGCTGATCAAAAATGTTCAGCTCATTTTTCAACAACTGAAAAAAACGTATCAAACAGATCAACAAATGTTGGGATATTTTTTTAACATCAAATAATCGCCTTTTTGAGTATTGCCTATAAATCTAAAAAACAATTTTCAAATTCCAGCAATTTCAAAAATTTAGAAGAAACATCGAGTGGTTCAACAGAAGCCAAAATAACTGAAAATATTGGAAGCAAATCTAAAAATTAAAGTCTAGAAAAATTTGAAATAAGAATTTGTTCGAAAAATAAATGGAAGTCTTGGTTCAACTTGAAAAAATTCAAAATGATCACAAAAAAGTTCTTAAAAAACGTGCCCATAGAAAATTGGGAAAATCAGAAAAATACATAATATATATTGAACTATTTTTTTTTAAATATCAAAATATCGAAATACTTGAAAGTTTGTCACATCTGAAGAAAAAGATCTTTAAAAAAAATCCAAAAAGCTCGAAATCGTTTGAAATATATCCTAATTGACTCAAAATCTGTTTATACACCATAAAAATTTGAAGTTGATCATCCCTCTTCCTCCATCCCTTTCCCATCTGCGTAATAAATTTCAAATTTATCGAAAAATTTCAAGAAAAGACGATCAGTTAATGAAAAAATTCTTTCAATATTATGAAAAACTCATCGAAAATTCAAGAAATAATTTTTAATTTAAAAAAAAAACCAGAATATTTAAGAATTGAAAAATGGAAAAAATTCCAGTTTGAAAACTTTGAACCCCTAGCTCTCCCCCCTACCATATTTTAAAGAGTTGAAAAAATAAGAAGGTTTTGAAGAACCGGAGGAAATGAGAAGACTCAAATTGTTAATCTCATATAAATTCAAAAAGTTTACTAATGCTTCAAAAACTTAAAAAAAATTGTTAATTCGATTTTCAAAAATAAAAGAAAAATTACCAAAATTTTTAAATTTTTAAAGTCTAAAAAACAATGAAGTACCTAACTACCTACCTATACATCTTGCTTAATTTTAGAATTTGAATATAAAATAAAAAAATTTAAGAAAAATCTACGAATTAATGAAAAATTATCTTGGTAAACTGAAAAACTTTTCAAAAATATTACAAAAATAGTAATTTTTAAATTTCATAAAACGCGAAAAAATTTCTAAAAAATAAAAATATTGAAATGTTTAAAAATGGAAAAAATCTTTAAATTTCGCAAATTTTGAACCCTCCTTCTCACCCTCATTTGAAAAATTTGCAAAAATTGAAAATTTTGAAGAACCCGAAGAAATAAGAAAACTGGAATTTTAATCACAGAATATTTCAAAAAATTCAATAATACTTCAAAAATGTAGAAAAACCAGTTGAACCAATTTTCAAAAAAGGGAAAAAATGACAAAATTTTGAATTTTTGAGAGCCAAAAAAACTATAAAATATGGGGGTGTCTACTGGGTAGGAAAAGTAGTGAGATGATAAAGAATTTTGTCAAAATTTTTATAATAGCAGTGAAAAAATCAAAAAAATTGAATTGGATTCAACTGGAGTAATGAATTTTCACATTTTCAACGGGTTTTCTGCAAAAATTTTCGTCTTTGCTTCACTTGGGCTCAATGAATTTACTTTCTTTGTCCAATTAATTTGGCATACACTTTGTTGAAAAAAAAGTTCTTTATTTCATAAAACATTCTCTCTCCCTCCCCCCCTTCTCTACCATGCGAAATTAAGTTTTGAAACATGATCCATTTAGTCGGGTTTCTGTTAACTTTTTGTCTGCCAGTCGGACCCTGATTCAAATCAATTTTAAAGGAGAGGTCTTCTGAAAGTTTTGTAAAAAGTAGTGAAAATAGGTTGTGAAAATAAAGAAGATTTTTGAAGAAAAAGAATTCCTGTAGATCCCATGAATATGCATGCAGCTTGCTGAATATCAGTATTAGCAACGTGTACTTCGATAGGTATAATTTATTCGAAATAAAAAATGCAATTCGTCTCCTTCCCCTCGCCTTCTCTTGAAACAACTGCACATCGGATATGTACGCCCTATCTATGTAAACAATTTTTTTCTCGTCGAATCAAGGCTCCATTCCTCCAGCAGCTTTTTTTCTCAACTTACCTACATTCTGTATCGGAATGCGAAGACCTTGTATAAGTCTCTGACATGCCAATCGCACTATCCGCTGATTTCTGCGAATTACGTCCTGAATGGCGAAAAGAAGTCGTTCGAGATCTGCCACTGAAACGGTTCCTATTTGGGAAACAAACCAATACCAAAAAATTATCCCAATTATTATCACTTCCTTTGCATATAACTCGATCAACTCACCCATGAGAACGAATAGTCCCTCTGAAACTCCTCGCTCTCCTACTAGGGGGAAAAGGAGGTATCCTTTTGGGTGGCTGGGTACATTTATAGCAGCAAATTCTCCAATATATGAATCTGAACGAGTGCGCCATTACGTCACCGATATTCGACAGACAAAGAAGCATCAAAGGAATACCGACGACTGCGTAAAAAATGGTGGCTATTTTTCCTTGAGGTGTCTTCGGTGCTATGTGTCCGTATCCTGGAATGCATGACATAAGAGGAAATTGACTCATCAGTCGACATCTAAAAATCACATCTCCTAATCGAGAGCCCCTCCAGAAGAAAAACCAGTTCGTCGAATCATTTTCATGGTTCGCATTTAAGTGAAAATGTTTGCCAAGTTTTTTTGCCATTTTATTTCCTAACTAATTACACTTTCGGCTTCGAGATCGATATTAGTACGTTTAAGGTATTCGCATCAGACCACAGATACAATTCTGTGTAACATTTTACGATCTACGTAGCGGCGAAATTTTTCATACCGTCGAATATTTATTACATTACCATTTACTGATACTTCTTGCCAGTGATTTTATTACCGAGTCGATGTGTATAAATAAGAATGACATAGTCGTTAATCGATGACGTAAATAAGCATCCCTTTTTGGCATCTACGGTTCGAGTATTCGCTCGTCCAATTGGACCGGCTCGAAATATGCTCCGAAGGCCGAACCATCACCAATATTCGGTCACTGGCATCGTCCAATTCGTTAACCTTTCCAATACGTGGTGCATTTTCATCTTCGATGAATTTTTTTTCAACACCCTGTGATATTTTATGTCAAGGGTACTCGACTATTATGTCTTTGCGCCGGCAAGGCTACACCAAACACGATAGCAATCGCCAGATCATCTTTTGAGACAAGTTAAGTGTTGGTAAAAATAGTCTTATGTGTAATCAAATTACACAATCGTGTATGTAATTTGTAACACGAAAAAGCACTTATTCTAGTTTGATAATTACTCGTGCAATGGAACATTTCCGCGCACAAAAGGTGAATTTCGTATTGTAATTACGATAAACGTTTCTAACAATTGAAAATTATGAAGATTTTTCAATTTACCTAATCCTTATTCTTATAGGAATGGTAATTAATAATCGTTCGGTGTTATTTCCTATAGAAGATTGTTTTTCTTTTTTTACCGTCAACAATTTCAACCGTGACCTTCGTTGTAAACATGCGAAATCCTGGAAATTTTAACATTTTCGCGGTATTGGAAAGAGAAGATGGAGTGAGAATGAATTTTTTGCTTTATGGGTTCAAATTTAATAGTCGTTTAATCGATTTATCATTTATTCGTGTTTTTTTTTTCAATTTAACGATCGATGACGAATTGGGAAAATATTGCTCTTTTTATTGCATCACGTGCTCTTTGATAATTTGTTTTAGAAAAATCTGAACTGAAATGTCTTTTGAGGGGAGGAGAAGGAAACAAAGGTCGACGTGAACATTCTTTTGCAGTTACGTTTATATTCATTATTTAAAAATCAACGTTAAAGAATTACCACTCTATTTTTATTCCGCTTAATTGAATTTCGAGCCAAGTTCTTTCTTTCGCGGAAACACGTCGTTATTGAGAGATGGCAACAAATTTACAAGTACATAAACGAGAAGAAATATTGAGAATAATGCCAAAAAGTTATTTTTCAAATTTTTCTCCAAGCTGGTAACACTGGTACCAATGTCAAAAATCAATTGATTTAAATTAAATATTTTATGAACGAATTTCTCGTTGATGGATGAATTTAAGGTGATGGCAAATGAGGTTTCAAATTCGAACAAAAATTAGCTAATTTAAATTTGGTTATTTTTATGGCTCTTTTAAGAACATTTCTAAATGCAGAAAATACGTGCAAATTTTATCATTGTAAAAAATACTGAAATTTAAGTGCTTGCTGAAGTGCTGAATTTCCGAAATGAATTTATCAATTTTTTCTCAATAAGGTACACTATGTGTCCTTTGACCTGGCTAAATTTATCTCTGGGACAAGCGTTGGTTCAACTGCTAATTTAATCACAAATAAAGAATAACAATTCAGTGAAAATTATATAAAATTTTATAAAACCTATTCAAATTTTACAAGAACGTCAAATACATAAAAGTTACTTGTCGAAAATATTATAAAAATTTGGTATCCAAATTGCCATGAGAATTGGTAAAAATATCGCAGATATGGCCAAAAAAAACACTAAATAATGACAAAAATTTAAAAATCATTTCAAAATTTTCACAAAAATCGAAAAAAATATTGTAAAAACAGTCAAACGACCATAAAAACCGTTGAAAATTTTTAAAATTTTCATAAAAATCTGCAAAAAAATAACTCAAAAATAGTGAAAATTCAGAAAATTTTGGAAAATGTTGTGCAAGTTTTAAAAGTTTTTACATTTTTCATGACCCTTTTTACGATATTTCTAACGATTTTTATAACAATTTCGACTCATATTCGTAGCAACATTTTCAACGATTTTCATAGTTCATTGATCATTTTTTTCCTTTTTAAATGGTTTTTATAAAAATTTCAAACAACTTTTACAAGATTGTCACCAGTTTCATGATTTTTTTGCCATTTGCACGGCATTTTCACCAGTGTTTACACCCAACAATTTTAATCATTTTCACTAAATTTTCGCCGATTTCATGATTTTTTGTCTTATAGTTTACAATAGTTCTCCGGGTCTTTTGTTGAAATTTTGATAATTATCCCAACATTTTCGACAATTTTCATGATTTTTTCCACAACTTTGATTAATTTTTGTGAAAATTTTAACAATTGTCACAACATTTTTGATTATTTTCATAATTTTTTTGATCATTTTTCCTTTTTTCACAAAAATTTTTGAGTGTTTGTGAAAATTTTAACAACTTTCACCAAATTTTTGATGATGTTCATCAATTTTGAACAATTTTTTTGTTTTATTCTACACTTTTTTTACAATTTTTTTTGTTTAAATTTTTACTATTTTTACAAAATTTTCGTCGATTTTTATGATATTTTGATCGGTTTTCTCAAAAATGTTGAATAATTTTTCTGAATATTTTAACAATTTTTTACGAACTTTTCTACAGTTTTCATAAATTTTTGGCCTTTTTTACAATATTTTTACCCATTTTCAAGACAATTTTCATGACTTTTGAGCTGTTTTTACAATTTTTTAAATTAACTGTTGTCAATATTTTGACAATTTTAACAATTTTGTAAATTTTCATGATTTTTTGATACCGTACTTTTTTTCTTATTTTAAATGAGTTGTAAAAAATTTCAACAATTGTTTGAAAATTTTTGATAGTTTTCATAATTTTGTGGATGACAATTTCAATAATATTTACCACATTTGTCAAAAATTTACACAATTTTTGACCATTTCGACTACATTTTTTATCATTTTCATGGGTTTTTGAACAATTTAATCATAGTTTAAATGATTAGAAAAATGTTAACAGTTTTTACAATGTTCAAGAACCACTTTCGTGTTAAAATAAACATAATTCTAGCAACTTGCAGTTGCAACATTACCAATATTTAATGAGTTTTAGGTACTTGTGATTTGATTTTTATGGCATTTTAATGACTTGGGATAACTCAAATTGATTTTCAGAATCGTCGTCATCATAGTCGTGTCTCTTGCCTCAAGAATATACTTAAATCATATTTTTAATGATATGTTTAGTTTTTTATTGTTATTGGTTTTTTTTTCACCAATAATCTTCCAAAATTTGTAGTTTGAAGAAAGGATTCATCAGTTTTTTACAAATTTTGAAGCGGACCAAAATCGATCGTCAAAGAAGATAATATTTTTACTTCTAAAATTTTTTAAATCAGAGATATCGAGTAATTTGAAAATCGTCTAAAATTATGGATTTTTAAAATTTTAATCCAAATCTGATAGAAATTGACGTAGATTTACACTTTTTAAAATTTAATCGAAAAAATTGGTGGTTTTGGTAAAATCAGAGTTGCCACTCTTTATAACCAAGGCTCGTTTCAAATCCAATAACTGCGACGTTGAAATTTTAATTTCTGATTCTACACTTCGGAAAGAAGAACGAGAATCCGACAATTACTTCCCCATTGCTACAAACAGATATCATTTAACTAAAATATTCAGCTGTCGGTTTCTACGATTTCCCGATTTTTTTTACTTTTCCAAGAAACTTTTGCAAACGCCCTTGAGCGCAGTAAGAGGTAAATTGGCAACCGCGTCAAAGGACGACTTAATCCACTGGTACTTTTCGACATTCTCTCGAGATAAATTACCTAAGTAACGTTTGAAATTGAAATCGAATTTACCAACTACATCACAAAAGGCAACTTCATTGAAACCATTCCAAAGACTCGTTTATTTCGCGACTGAGGATATTGTCATGATAATGAAACCGCTCGAGGGGACATTGTAAGCAAGATCTATGTCCAATTAAACGCCTTAGTATCAGAAATCTTGAACTCTGGGCAGAACCGAACCCAAACGTTGAAAAAAAACCACCAAGGCGAATCAAGGTATTAACGTAGGAGTTCTTCAATGTTTAATTGAAATATTGAACTGTACTCGAATTGGTATGTAGGACAAGTTGAGTTTACATAGACACCTCACATCGTAAAGATAGGTAGTTTAAAGCTAGGTTTAGTCGAGTATTCCTACCGATTAAGTAATTATATCGTCTGATGCGGTTGGTAGCATATGCGAGTGATTTATTCGTCAAATATTCGCGTGGAAAGAAATTACGTATGTATGGAGTTATCAAGTCATCAGAAGTAAGCACATTTCCAGACATGTTCACGAATCCGAATTGAGTTGGGCAATTGATCCGCGTCGAGAGATTGTCTCACGAAGCCGTATATGTGCACGCGACATAAATTTGTCCAGCATATCACATTGATCCAGTTAATCGACGCGGAATTAACCTTCAACCTAGTATTTGCATATTAAATTCACTTTCGTCCAAGCCGAACGTTGCCCACTTCGCTTCTCCCATCAGCAGTCTACGACAGGTAATAAAAATCAGTTTCCCAGTAAACATACGTAAGCCACCGTGATTATGGTAAACCGGTTCATCTCCCCCACTGTCTCAATTGCAAAAACAGATCACACATTTTTACTATGAAGATGGTTTTCCAAACAGTCGCATTTTAATCGTTTACTCCTCGTTTAATGCCTACAATTATGTAAGAGTTTATCGCGTACACGCAGTAAGTACCGTAAATACTCGACATTTTTGATCGATCCTGATCGCGCGTTCGTAATCGCCAGTCATGTGAGAAGTGTTCGATATAATACTTTTCGGGGTGTTTTATCAACGTGTTCGTTTATTTATATAAATTACTAGTGTATTTTTTCAACCGCTGTATAAAATGTGGAGTAAGTAGTATTTTTAAAATTGCTATAATCGATTGTTAGTGTGGTTTTTTTGGACGCACGAGTCGATAGTCGTAATTTTTTATGGTTCATTGGCATTCGTCTCGATTATTTATACGAGTAATTAATTTACGATCTATGATTCTAAAGATTTTTCAAACTGCTCTTTGTTTGAAAGCAGTTGATTCCTCCTAATTCGATGTATTGAGTTCGCATTTGAGAGACTTCTTGAGGCGAGGAGGGAAGGGAAGATGTATTTGGATTATTTTTGTCCTATTTTTATGCAAAAAGTGATCTAAAGTAGTTTAAAGAAGGAAGAGTTGGTGGTAAGAGTACCTTACCCTCCTCAAAAATGACAAAAATGATGAAAGTGATGACTTTTCAAGTGAAAATTTAGAAAATTTTGCATTTCGAGTCAGAAGAATAGAGAAGTTTTTGATTTCTGGCCCCTTTCTCTCATTCTTCCAATGATGTCAATTTCGTCCCCCCTTCCCCCGAGAGATGATGAAGTTTAATTTACCTATTTACATCGAATCTATATAATAAAATAACACTGCTCACTCTCCCTGTCATCTCATATTGAAAAAAGTCAATTTTAATTAGTTTGAGGATTTGACATGAACCATGTCCTAAAAAAAGTAATTTAAAGAACTCTGCACTTTGCGCTTTGGCACCCCTCCTCTCTCTCCTTTGGTTGGTTTTATTTCCGTATTACATTTTAAGTAAAAAGCATGGTATACGGCTATATGCTTTTAGTTGCTCTTTCTCGTTGGCTTTAATATGATGTCATTCAGATTCTAAAAAGTTTTAAAATTGACGGTGAGAAAAGTATCGAATCGAAATTGTCTAATAACTTGGATTTTTTGAACTTTTTCTATGCCCCAGTTTTCATTCCAACAATTTTTCAACAAAAGTCTTTGGTTCAGAGATGAGGAAGTTTTGCAGAAAATCACAAACATAGGAGTATATTATTTTTCTATGAATTTTCGAAATTTAGGAGTGCAGAAATAGCATGGTGTCTAATAAGCAGTATAGATCAAAGAGGTTAAAAACATTTTTTAGGAATGGTTGGTCGAAGTATTGAAAAAGTAGTAGATGTTGCCCAAATTTCACAAAAAAAATTAAAAATTAAAAATTAAAAAAA
>FIZU01045099.1:28375-54643 GCA_900064475.1 Pseudococcus longispinus
TTTTAATTTCGATCTGGTGGGGGGGGGGGGGGGCTTCCTTTGAAGTTTTTTGGAAAGTGGTGAAAAAAAGTCATATTTTCCAAAAAAAATCGATTATAAACCGTGGTGAAGGGTGGGGGAGAGCAGGAAGGCCTCAAACAATAATATTTTACACTTTTTTCTGATTTTTCAATATTTTATCAAATTTTTGAAAACATTGTATTCATTTTTTTTTTTAAATTTATTGAGAGGAATTTCTAGAAAATTGAATGTTTTGTATATTTTTGGTTTCGAGTTGACGAATTGTCAAGTGATAATTTTTTTAAAAGAGCTCACATAGATCATTTTTACCTCCCCCCCAGCTCGAAAATTTTTTGATGTCGAATCCTTTGAAAAATCCAACTCTTTAAAAAAAATGCCAATTTCTTTTAATTTACTGGAGTCATTTGAAAAATAATTTTCAATTCGAAGAGTTTGAACAAGAAGTAAGAGATTATGGAAAGCTGAGGTCATGATGGAATGAGACGGGAAAAGGGAAGGGAAAACAATGAACATGAAGATAAAAAAATAATCGATTTATCTAATTTTTATGGCATTTGGCCCAATTTTTGGATTGAATTAAGAATCAAATCTGATTTTTTCAAAATATAAATTTCGAAAATTATGTCGAATGTTTTTCAAAGAGAAGGGAGGATTACACTAAATTTTCTAAAAATATGAACTGCATGTTGGTTTTGAAAAATTAGTGAAACTAGCTAATTAGTTTCTGGAAGGGAGGGCCGAGGGGTAGGGAAGGATGAAAATTAGAGAATTTACCAATTGATATGAAAAAATTCCACCACGTCAGGTTTCTTCATAAAACAAATTTTATTGGAAAAATTTGTTATTTCTCAATATTTTATATTTAAAAAATCGATTTTTTGGGCGACAAAAAAAATAAATAGAAACAAAATTGTAGAACATAAAATTTTCTTCTTCTTAAGAGCAATTAGTTTTTTCCTAGGGGCTTGGTTTTTGAGATATCTACGATGAAAAATCAAGATTTAATTTTTAAAATTTCGGTAAAAATATCTCAAAAATTAGGCCTTTGTAGAGAAAGGAAGTTTTACGCTCCACAGTTTTATTTCTATTCATTTTTTTCGTAAGACCCATAGTTCCTTCAAGAAAATTGATTTTTTGGAGGAACTACTTAAAATTAAAAATAATTGTTCATTTCAAATACCACAAGCTTGCGTTGAATCTTCTGTGCCTAAATTGTTTTTATATCAAAAAGTGAATCAGATCCACTTTTTACTCTGTTTTCTAAAATGACATGAGATTTTCTTCATTACCTATTGTTACTTCGGAAAACTCAATTTTTTCGAAAAAAAATTGCACTGTTTTTCAGTGTTTTTGACTTGAAAAATCGATTTTTTGGGGAAACTAGGAATCCTACGAAAAAATTGAATAAAAACAGAATTGCAGGAGGTGAAATTTATTTTCTCCATTGGACGATAATTGTTTTCCTGAGGGGTTAGTTTTGGAGATATTTTTACTAAAAGTTAAATAATTAAATTTTGATTTTTCATCGTAGGTATCTCTTCTCGAAAACGAAGCTCCCTATAGGAAAAAACTAATTGCTCATTATTGGAAGGAAATTTTATGATCTACAATTTCGTTTCTATCCAATTTTTTCGTAGGACCTTTACTTCGTCCAAAAAATATATTTTTTGAGTTCAAATAAGTTTTTTAAAAAAATCGTTTTGTGAAGAATCGATGTGATGGAAAAAATTAATTTTATTTTTAAAGTCGAGGCATTTCAAAAGTTGAAAATTGCGGGACTGTGTTATGATTGGATAGAAAATCACCAATTGAAAATGTAGCACTTGGTGATTCATTTTCTTCTAATAATTTCAATTTTAAAAAGCCCTGATACATTTTCCAACTTTTGGCAGACAAAAATGTAGAAAAACGTCATAGAAGTCCAACTTTATCGATTGAGGTCTCTCTGTGGCACCTCCATTTATTCATCCCTGATTTTCAACTTTACCTAATTATTTTGCTCTATTTTATATCGAAAAAAAGAATCAAAAAACGGATAAATTGGGGAAGGAGAAATACGTCATTACCAAAATAAAAAAATTATGAAAAAATTTGTTCAATTTAAATCCTCTTCGTAAGAGGAAAACGGAAATGGAAGTATTAAAAGTGGCTAAAACACGTTAAATATTAGGTAAAGGCGCAGTTACAAAAAATTAGATAGCTTCCTATTTCCTGCAATGCTCTTTCATAAACCTTGGGGCTTCAAATAAGCATAGCCCTAAAAGTGTATCATTCATTAATCGGTACCAACAAATTGGCCATAAAAAAAATAACGAACTAAATTTACGAAGCGAATCATTACTTGTGGACTGGGGATCAAAACAAATCGAGTCTTGGGTAATCGAACCTTGAGACCACCGAGTACCTACACCTGTTGACCCTTGAGCTCGTTTTCAAAAATCCTTCGACCCTTGTTCCTCTTTCAACTTGAGCAATTGCTCTAAACATTCAAACCTTTGACCCTCTCTCTACCTCAACTCTTCATACGAAGAATTCTCAACTTCTTGACCACCGTTTAAAGAAACTCGTCTATGAGATTATAGAGAGGATGTCGACGACGCTATATAAAGAGACGACAGAAAGCAAAAGTGCACGACAATGTAAAATAGAAATTATATAACGGATCGTTTCCGGTGACTCGACGGTACCGATGTACTAAAAATCCATATATCCCGTGTAAACATAATTTCAGTTATGATTACCTATTGGAGGAAAGCAACGAGATAATTGAAGAAATCTATGCGTCCAGGGGTCTATAAAATTTTTACGTGAACTTGAGAACAGACAGTGTAATAGGAATTACCTTGCAGCTCACCGAGCGAATCTCCGGTTCTCCGGTCCGGGGGTTGGGAAGCATTGATGTATTAGAGGCTTATATCCTTTCCATAGCTTTCACTGATAAGGAATACTTAAGAATGCCGGATAATTTCACTTTTAAACGAGACGTCTGCTCGGTTTTTATAACGAGGAAATATAAATTACTAATATTTGCGCAGGTTTCTTATTAATCCTGACGTTGATAACGTTAACAAAATCCGAAGAAAAATGGGTTTGGTCGAAGGAACGCAAAAGTGGCGTGATACAGTCAGATTCTACCAAAATAAGCGTCGCTAAGCCGATCCTTAATGAATTAGATGTGGACTCGTCGAGACGAAAAATTGACGAAGAACTTTCCAGGTTATTGAGGTAAGTTATAAACTTCAATACAGTAATAAATCATAGTACTGGTAATCTTGACCTAAAAAAATTTCGCGAACGCCTACGACGTACGATACACATTTGATTCGGTTCGATGACCAGCTCATTAATATGGGCAATTATGTCCGGGGGATTTATGGTAATGGCACGAGTTCGATTTCGCGAACACATACACATGTTAATTAAATGATAATTTTTTTTTACTAAATTGATTACGGTAGGTAGGCGAATTTTTATCCCGGTCTATTATTATCTCCGGCGGTATTGAAATTGTAGTGCGTGGTCGAGCAGTGTAGTTTCATTGTTTGGCTATTAAAAGCTTCGATCTGGGTGCCAAGATCGATCATTTGGCATTTGTGGGATGTACCTATGAGCGGATGTAAGGGGATATGTAACTGGAAGCTGAGAAAATTACGTAAATTCAATGGGATTTGAAAAGTCGGCTTTTATAGTCTAAACCCCTCGTGAAAAAATTTTCAGTTCGATATCTCACCCCTAACCTTTTCTGGGAGGCGTAGGGGGGAGGGGGTTAAACGTGGATTTTCGTTCAAAAATCTTATTTTGACCGTTTTCAACCAAATTTTTCCAAACTTGTAGATGTAGAAGACGAAACCAAAGATAATTTATAGAATTCGAAAAAAAAAAATCGAGCACTTTTTCAAGATCAAATGGGCATTTTCAACTATCTAACGATCATTTTGGTAATCCCTTTCAGAGGTGTGTAATTCTGAAAAATGTATAGCCTATATTGTGTAATGTGTACCTAGTCTAGATACACAACCTCATATTTTTTCAGAATTTTATATCGTAGATGGTGTGTTCCCTTCAAAAATGCAAAAACCCAATTTGTTGATAAAATTGCATTTAAGGCTGTTCAAAATAATGTTAAACTTGCTTAAAATGTCATGAAAAGTTTTCAAATTGTAATAAAAAAAAATGTTTAAATTTTCTTTTTAAAAAATTTTAAAACTTTGATCGATAAAATTGCTTGAAAGTTGAAATATCTCAATATTTTTTGAAAACCAGAAGAAAGTTCAAAATTTGAGGGAAGATGTTCAAGTCATTTGCAAACTTCGTTTTAAAAAAATGTTAATCGATTGTCATGAAGATTGCTCCAAAATATCGAAAAAGTTCTTCAAATTTCAAAAAAATGTTCAAATTCTGTAAAAAGGGTTGAAAATTACCTGTTGAAAAAATTGATAAAACAATAAAAAAGTTTCAAACATCTCAAAAATTATTGAAAAAAATTTTGAAAATCGTTTAAAATTTGAAACAAATAGTTAGCATTTCAATGAAAATGGTCTAAAAGTAACTAAAAAATTGATAGAATTTCGTTTAAAATGTGTAACATTTCTCAAAAGTTAATCAATTCAAAACATTGTAAAAGTGTGAGAAAAATTGTTCATTTTTTATGGAAATACGTAATTTTTTGATATTTCAGTCAATTTTTACCACATCTTGAGGAAATTTGATGAAATTAAAAAAATTTTCAACATATTTTGAATGTTTTTAAAGCAATTTTAATCATTTTTTAATATTTTTGTGCAACTTTTACCAAAATTAAATAATTTTTATGCTTTTCCAGTGAATTTTAACGATATACTTATCAACAATTCCTATGAATTTTCACGATATTTCAACAAATTTGAGGACAATTTGGTTATATTTTCCAAATAAATACATTTTTTTCTTGATGATAAGTATTTTTCCAAAATGTTAAAAGAATTTTGCCATATTGGACATTTTAAACGCTAAAGTTTTCTTTAAGATACTCTGCGAAATACTATTTTTTGTTTTTTTACCCAATTTTGACAATTTCCTACAATTTTTAAACATTCAGCAATCCTGCACCTCCAAATTATCATTCTAATGAGTAGTTTGCAACTTAATGTATTTTCAGCCCTTCCGACGATTACCGCAAAGCTCGATACGAAGTGCAAGAACAAAACGACTACGTGAACGGAAGGCCGCTGAAGTCTCGTCCATTCTTTGAAAATCGTCCCAGACCTATTCCAGCTCTGCCAGATCGACCATTGCAGGAACGACCATTGCAAGAACGACCATTGCCAGAACGACCACTGCCAGAACGACCTTTACCAGATTTAGACTTGCCAGACAGACCAGACGATTTCCTCTCCCTATCTTCGGGACCATCGCCAGTCCGTCGTCAACCACCGGGCGGTCAGTCGGTCGGTATCCTCACTGGACCAATTCCATCTTGGGAAAAACCAGTTTTACACAAGAATGGAGATCCTACTAATTTCGAGCATTGCAAATGTTCGTTCTCGTTTAATTGCAAATCACCAGGAATCCAGTTTGTGAGTTGATAAAGCACTTTTTACAATACTCCTGGCGCAAAAAAAACATTTTTAACGGTATACCAATCTTGTTTCAGGGAAGTTGCGATCAAGGTAAACAGTACTGTTGCTATAACGAATTCGAGTCGACAAAAGGACCTTCCGGACCTAACTCTGGTTTCGGTACGAATATAGACAGAGGCGATGGATTACCACCTGTTTTAGTAGGCCCCGGAGGACCGTCGGGTCTCAACAATAAACCCATTTTACCACCCCCTCCAAGACCACACGTAAGTATGAAACTGGAGATGTAAAAGAATGGTGGAATTGCACGTATAACATGTTGCTGTACTAACCTAACGTTTATTTTTAAAGGGTTAATTAACAAAATACGAACGAATCGTGCGGGTTTATTTTTAGCTGGTAATTGCTGCTGATAACTAACATTGAACAAATTGTTTATAAATTCGAAGGTAAACATTCTCGAATTGTCGACCAATTTTCTAACATACAAAGTAATATAATTTTATTCTTTTATAACGACGTTCGATACATATTATTATTCACATCTTCGTCGTCGTAATTTTATAGCAAACTGATAATCGAGTTTAACTTGGCTCCGCTTCAATATGTAATTTATGAAGGTGCTAATAATATATATTTAACCGCAAAACGCAACGGCCAACTACCCAGACTGATTTATAACACTCTTTTAAAACTGTCACATTAAAAAATACCTGAAACGCCACATTTACCATTTCATGTACTGTTTCAGAATTACCGTCCTTTGTTACCACCTCCACCCTATGATGATGTAGAAGGTCTGGAAACTCTAGAATTCAACGACCGTAGACCCTATCCTTTGATACCGCAAAAGCCAGTACTACCTCCATACATGGGATTACATCACGATCACAGATCTTCCAAATAATTTCAGAATTTATTTTTATGTTTCTTCTCTTCCAAGCAGTGATTTATATAAGTATATTTATCAAATTGGTGATACTACCTTTGTAAGCTTGTAAATGCGAATTATTTTGTCTCTTTAATCAGCTACCTAACTGAATGTTCTATTTTTTTACTTATTTTTTTGTTTTCTTTTTGCTTTATAATATGCATTTAATTTATGAATAATTTATTTATATATTTATGTATAATTTAGGTACGTGCTTTTGTAAGTGATTTTATACTTAATCGTTTTGTGTAATTTAAATAAACTTTAATAAATATGTTTTAAAAATCTGGGAGTGTTTGATCGTTTTTTTACTTTTCAAGAAAATAATTGATTTCCTCGTTTTCAATGTCGAATTGAGAACAGTGAGCTCGATTGCAAAATATTTTATCAATTAAATTTTAAAAAGTGTAATATAATTTCTTATATTTTGATAATTTGTCCCTATTTTCTTAAACTCATTATTCAGAATCCTTTACATACAAAAATCAATGTTTCTAATAGTTTCCAAGATGAAAAATTTGAAAAAAAAAAGGAATTAGGGAAAGGAAACAGGTAGGCAACCAAGAAACCTCCTCCCCCTTCCATCTTATCAAAAAATTAAATAGGTTGAGAAAATTTAGTAGAATCAGGAAAAAAAAGATAGGCAAAATCATCCCCAAAATGATTTCAAATCAAAACTAGGCGTTCTCACCCGCTGGCCGCACGTCCCTAAAGTATTTCTCGCTTTGCTCCAGAGTAGGACTTGAAATTTTTTTCCAAGAAGTTAAAAAAATGGCAAAAAATGTTTTTAAAGTGTCGAAATATTTATTTTTTTGTCTCAAATTTGAAAATTTTTGGACTTTGATGCTAAATTTTTGTACCTTAATTCTTGATGATACCTACACGTCAAAAGAAACATTTTGCAAAAAAAATCAAACTTGGTCCCAAAAAAAATGACCAAAATCGGTCTGCTGGGAGAGGTTGGTGAACTGTCATAAGGTTTCCTTATTTCTAAAAAGGTTGAAAAAAATATCAAAAATGTTTTAAAAATAATAAAATTTCAATTTTTTCTGTGCCAAATTAGAAAATTTTTGGACCTTGATGCTTGATGACACAACTACTCGTGAAAAGAAACATTAAAAAAAATGGTCGAAATCGGCCCATCGAGAGAGCCTAGTGAACTAAAAATTGAAAAAGAATGCCAAAAAAATATGAAAAGCGACAAATTTAGATTTTTTCTGTACCAAATTTGAACATTTTTTCCAAAAAAGTTGAAAAATGACAAAATTTCAATTTGTTTCTGGCCCAAATTTGAAGACTTTTTCCTCAAAATTTTAAAAAAAGTTAAAAAATGAAAAAAAGTTGAAAAAATCAATAATAACGAAATTTTTGTCCCAAATTTGAAAATTGTTCTCAAAAAGTTGAAAATGGGTGTATCAAAAGTTTTGAAACTTGAAAAAATTTTAATTTTTGCCTGGCCCCTTGAAGACTTTTTTCAAAAAAGTTGAAAAAATGTCAACAGGAGCGGCTGGCGAACTGTCATAAGGTTTTTTCTATGGGCCAGCTAGATCTACTCATTTTTAAAATAATGAAAACATTTCATTAAAAAATTACTTGAAATCACGAGTAAGGCAGTTGTAAACGAAGTTAGTAATTGAAATAGAAAATAACAGAAAAGAACTAAAGAAGCACCTAACTTGATAATTGAATTGACATTGAAAAAATATAATTTTCCCCACTTCCATTTCATTTCATAAAAATAAATTATTCTTATACCAGGCAATCGACATTCTTCAATTTCGGTATTTCCAAACAAATAATCTACCATTACTTACCAATAGTTGTAATAACAATAATCGAATAAAACAGAGCTCCTCCCGAAGTCCATTGTAATGATTCAGCAGTTTCGTTTCCATTCCATCCACCTTTTCTCATCGCCCATACTATTTTACTTTCAAACTCTTTCAAATCGGTTCTAACTTTAGTGGTCCAATCGGTATGATTGAGAACATTTAGTTGTTTGGTGTACGTCCACATATCTTTGGTGACATTACGTCGAATATAGGTGATGTTCAACTTCATCTGATACAAAAGTTACGTACAGGTAAGAGTAATTCGATGCCAACGAACGTGTTGTATTTTGATATTACTTACATCCTTTTCGTACTGTTGTTCCAGTTTTTCAAACATGTAAGCCCCGAAGAAACAATATCCGACTACGACAGCGATGAGTAAAAGGTGCAGGAACAAGCACGTGAATATTTTCCACAAATAATATAATAATTTCACCCATCGACTCGGGGCGTTGATATCTTCAATTTCCATCATCTTGAACGAGTTTCAAGAAAAAATCGTCGACATGAACGCGATAAAAATATATTTAAAACATATGGAAATGTACATTTTTTAATGTTTTCAACATCTGAATATCACATCGAGTAAAGAAAAAAAAGAAGAAAATCACACCGATTTCAAAATAAAATAACACAGTTACTACGACGTATTCGCGAAAATGAGAAAAACGTAAACATGAGTAAAAAAGAGATGAAATAAGAACGTGTAGCCGACCGATATGACTAAAATATATGACCAACGTTGCATTTCTTTTTAATCCAACATCACGCCCACCTTTATAGGTACTGTGATCGTTCTATATTTAGAACTAGACTAAGACCCCCGTAAACTTAACCGTTTCTTCGTTATAAAGCGATAAAGTATTAGATGCGCGTCGATGATACATACATACGCGTTGCAAAAATCTTTTTAGCGAATGTGACTGTAAAAACTTAGAAAATAATCACGTAAGAGTATCGTAGGTATGGTAAATGATCCGGGTCGATGGCGAATGCTTCCTTTATTTGGTTGGAGAAAAAGATGTCGGCAGTAAGAGGCGAGATTGCATGTGTTGAATAAGCGGTACTGTGTAAGCTACACATTCGTCCCATCCGGGGGATCTCCAAGCACTTTCGCGAGTTTCTTTCCTACTGTTCAGGTTCTTGTAGCCTGTAATCAAGGTATTGGGCTGGTTAACGCGTAATTATCAAATTAAAAATAATATTCGAGATTGAGATAGGTATCGTGTTAAATTAAATTTTATCTCGTAGTTATTGAATCCGAACATGATAAAACTTGTAAATTACTTACACCAAATATGATGAACATTATATAAGCGACCAATTTGGGAAAAAAATCCGGCAAAAGCTTCGTTGTTGTTTTTTCTAAAATTAACAGCTCTGGCCCAATTATTACCCCATTCTATCATAGTGCCCGGTTTCAATGTGTAACTTCTAATTTCGTAGACATTTCTTCCATCGCGATTTTCAATCTTCGGCCAGTAACTAAATCCGAGTAAAAATTGTAAATGTCTTTCTCTCAAATACGCAGCTTGTTCTTTTTCCAATTTTTGAAAATCCTGTAAGGAAAAAAATAAACTACTTAGCAAATCAAGTACCTCATTACAAGTTGATAATTCTAAAAACTAACCGAATTTTCGTCCAAGAATTTACGAGCCTTATCGACGCCATAGTAGCCCCCTTTGAATCTCCATAAATGCAAAGCTTGATCTAAATCGCCGATTTCAACGGTCCACGCACCGACCAAATCGCATTCTGTTTCTTTTTGAAGAGAGGCCAATAAAGCAACTTTTTTTTCGCTGAAAGCAAAAATATTTACTCTAATTTTTTATCGGTTTCGAGTCACTAAACTTTGATATCAGTTCGATTCTAATGTAATGTTTTCCATCAAACGATGCGTAAAGATAATTAGTTGACCTTTCGTAAATTATCATTACCAGTTGATTAAATATTTATCCCTGCAATCTGGTTTGACGTTGTGAGTGTACAATGCGTATATGATCTCTTTATCCGATAACATGCTGGAGTGTGATTCTTTAGTGGGTTCGATACGTCGAACGAATAATTTATTCAACCAACTTTCATCGTTCAAAGTTTGACCGGTGGAAATGTATCTGTAAAAGAGGATGTGTTAGCGAGAAATAAACAATTCCGTACGGATTTCAAGTCAACTTACCTAGTGTGTTGAGAAACGAGAACATTTAATGAGTTATTCTTTGCGAATCTTTTCAACATCTTGACAGGTGGTTTGAAAAACGCTAACAAGATTTAAAGAACGGACTTCATTTGAACGCATCAATTTGAAAATTAAATTTATCGCAAACACTTTACGGAATATTTGTGTTTTTTTATGTAATCAGCTGTGCGTAGATAAAATTTTATCAAATTCGAGCAATACATACAACCAGAAAATGAATGATGTTTCAAAAACGTCATAAAGATTTTAGACCAATAGCGAGGCGTTATTTCGTTTCCTTTTCGAAGAATCACATATTCGGTCATTTGTTCTCAAAAACGAACTCGTGCACTTTATCAAGAACATGTTGTTTTGTTTTCAAAAAAATGTAACGTTTTTCGAACTTTTTCCTCGTTTTTCACTAATTTGTGAAATATTAATTTAAAATTTTACAATATCATAAGTTCTTTTCGATAAATTTGTTCCCCTTAAGGATTCTTTTAAGTGCTGTAGTTCTCGTTGAATGTTACAGCCGTTTGATATTAGTTGTGAACTGCATACATATTCGTGTCGAGTCGAACGTTTCACCAGAGAATTTGGAATTCCGGTCATCGGTATTGAAATTTGTTCTTAAAAAAAATTCTGGTGAGTGATGCCTTGTTTGTTTAATTTTACGAAAAGTATTGAATAGCATAAATCCTTGTGCAGAAAGCACACAGGTGTATCATAGCCCTTCTCCATGATGTGTAGTATGTAACCATTGAATCAGACCTATCTATTGTGTTTCTGAATATTTTACATGTAAAATCCTTATTTTCTGCACATGGATCATGATAGCGATTAATTTGCCTCAGAGGGTTACCAGTATTTTTTCTATTCTGTCGCGAATAACAACTATCCATTGTTAAACAGTACTGAGTAAATTTATAGTCTACGAATAGCAAATAAAATAGCATCATATCCGATTTGATTTTCGAATTGTTTCAATATTAATAGCATTCGGTTGTTGTTTTTGTTTTTGTGGTTTTTTAATTGCAGCAGTATTGGTTCTCGGATGTTTTTATGATTAAATTGGTGTACTTGATAGTTTTCGTTGGAGGATTTAGCTTCGTACCGAAATTTCCATCTACTTGTGAAAAAGTAAGTTTACCTATTTATATGCTGTAAGTATTTCAAACTGTAATAAAGTCCGATCAAAGACCAACTATCGAATATATTTTTGTTTTCAGTTATAAATTTAAACGAACCAAGATTTGAAATTAGAATTACAAATCCAATCGTTTAAATCTATTGAAAAGTATGTCTTGTGAAAAAGATACGACTACGACCGAAATCTCGAACTCGAACGGAGAGCTATTTAATTACGAATGGCGAATCGACAATTTAGGAGAACTTGAAAACGCATCAGCAGCTTTTTACAAAACTATCACTATATCGAGCGTTAATACGATACAAATCAAAGTGAAACGTTCTCCGGTGCAGATTCATTATTTGCCCGATTATCTTCACGAGGCTAAAATTCGTATACGAGATATTTCCTTAGAAGCGATCGTATCATGCAACTCATCTGTGTATAAAATGACCAATTGCAGCGTACTGCTTCATTCACTTGTCGACGATCTAAGCGATGGTGATGTCGTGGTGAATAATATATTCGGCGAATCGGAAGAACAAACAAAAGTTAACGAACATCTTACTGTTTATAAACATACCGATGTCATGACATATGAATGTCCTAAACCGAACGATTTGCTTACGCTAGTTTGTAAAATTCAAATTATATTTTCTTCCCAGGATATCAGCGTGAATAGCAATCCTCGTATCAATTTCGGACGTTTATTTGATAATAATCAATTCACCGACTTCATCTTCACAGTGAGTGGAGTAGAATTCCATATCCATAAAGCAATTCTAGCGCTTTACAGTCCGGTATTCGAAGATATTTTTGAAAACGACTTGTTGGCGGAAAAGAAGGATAATCGTGCTGTAATCAACGACTTTAATCCGAAAGTATTTAAAGAAGTGTTACGTTTTATCTACACCGGTGAAATCGAGAATTTTTACGAAATTGCATTGGAATTATTGAAAATCGCTGACAAGTACGAAATCAAAGCACTGAAAACTGTTTGCGAACAACGTATGTGTGTCCATCTGTTGGATTTACCAGTCGAAGATGCGATAGTGCTATTGGCCTGTGCAGATATGTATCGTTGCGAATGGTTGAAATCAAGAATTATCGAATTCATTGTTTCTCGTCCCAATTCGATTGTAACAACGGTCGCTTGGAAAGAGTTCATTTTAAAAAATCCAAAATTGACGAACGAAGTTCGTGATGCCATGATTCGTGCGAGAGTTCCTTTGTGTTTTTAAATTGAGATATAAATCTCGGTGTTCAATTTTTTTTATATTTAAAATGTCTTAATCGATCGAATGTTTGTTCAGTTTTATACTCAAGCGTGTTTTTTTTTTATTTTTATACTAATGTTTATTTAGTGGATAAGTTTCGTTTGCTTATTTTTTAATTTTTATAGATATTTTTTTCCAAAGAATTATCTAGAATATAAAAGTTTACCTAGTGATATTCTCGAATAAAGATTTGCTGATATTTTTCCAACATCTTGTACGTAGTAAATTCTTGATTTTACAAGATCTCAAATTGGAATGTTGATATGAAAATTAGTAGTGCTGTTGAAGTTGCCTATATAGCCCATCCTCAGGCATATTTTTAGATTTTCGTCTAACCTTCGTTCATCTATTTCAGTATAATCATTTTAGCAGTAGAAATGAAAGCACGAATCTCAAAATACGTATTCCTCTAACTTCAATTAATATAAGAGTTTTCTTTCGAACCCATCAATCTAAAGGCACTTATTTTCCCAGAAAAATCCTTTCCAACTTTCATTCAACTTCATGCTAATTTAATTAATGTTCTTCATAGAACACGAACTTGCCTGAATAATTCGTTTCATGAATTTTCATAATAGCGATAAACACGCTATGAATTAATGAAACTTTCAGGGTCAAAAATTGTGAATTCTGAAAAGAGCTTAAAAACGTCCAAGGTACCAATACGTACCAGACAAAGAATAATGTACCAAATATATTTTGAAAAAAAAAATACTAACTTGGTAAAATTATCATTAAGAAAGTGGTTAAAGAAGGTAACTCTTCAAGTAACATTGATAAAATACCCACAATAATTGAATCTTCAAAAATCAAAACAAATAAAATTAGTGAAAGTATGAGAAAAAATGAATGAAACTTGTGATTAAATACTTAAATCTCTATAATCGATATCAAAGATTGCTTCGTTTGCGCATAATAAGGAATAAGTGTTGATGTAAGCATATCTTGAGATCCAAATGTACATTTTACGATACCATAAGTATTGCGTTTTGTGGGCCCTTAAAGCGTTCTGTAAAATGAACATAGAATTAATATGTGATAAAATTTAAGGTAAAAACATCTCCAAACTTTGAACTAACCTTCACAAGGCGACATTCAGATGGTGGTAAAATGAACCAATTAGAAGAAAAGCAAACAGACAATAATAAGTCAAAAATGAACGAATACTTTCTACATTTGTTCACCGAGTCTAAACAAAATACTGAACAATCTGCAAATAAATCATCCCCGTTAAAATCAAAACAATAAATCCCACAACGAAGTACACAAAAATACTTACATTCTGGAAAAGCCTTATTGGCGATAGAGTTGGCTAATCCATAATATACGGATTTGTGATTAGAGTGTCCACTTATTCCATCTTTATCAAATGTAACTACCTGTAATGTAATCTTCTATTACATGCGTTTCAAGTGATAAAGAAAAATGTGCATAAATTAACGTACGGCGTCAAATTTTAACGATTCTACATAATTGATTACTAGATTGTATATCACATTTTCATCCCATTTCACATTTGGATCGTCAGGTAAAACGGAAACTCTGCGTCAATAGATAACAACGTAATAAACAAATTTTCTACAATCATGTATTATAAAAATTGTAATATTGGACTTACTTTTGCAAAAAAATGTTACTTTCAGGTATACCAAGTATGGCACAGCTCTTCCATAATTCTTCTTTTCTTAATTTACCTTGCTTGTAATAATCACCTGTAAAATAAGTGTCTTTAGTATAACGAAACTATGGGTCAGATTAATCAAATAGTGTAAACTTACCGCAAGATAAACAAAGTAGAAATACAGTTTTATCTGGTTGTCTCGTAAGATTTAAAATAGCAGGTGCGAAGAACATACATTCATCATCGGGATGACTGGTAACGAATAAAATTCGTTGTTTTGATTTGATACCTTTGCTCGATCGTTTTAAAGTATTCAAGTTGGATAAAATCAGGTACAAAGAGAGACATAGAATTAGGTATGAAACGATTACGATGGAAAGTGTGTAAACTTCGAGGCATTTTACGATTTCTATAAATTGACTGACGATGCAATTAACGTACGTTCGTAAATAATCTTCGGAAGACTCTAAAGTATCATTTCGTGGAAATTGCATCACATAATAATAACACTACCAAAATTTATAAAAAATTATAAAAATTGAATCATTAAATTTACGGTTTGATTTTAATACATGAAACATTATACGTTAAGGTGTTTTTCAACGCGTTCATGAGTATTTGATTGATTACTACATTTGATAAATGAATTTAATTTTTATGAAAAATTTTGATCACAAATTTTTTATCTTCAATCTTCAACAGATAAAACTTGGAAAAAATTTTAGCGCAATCCGCATGCGTTGTTGTACTTTGGTAACCACGTGACTTTGATAAACCAATCAAGTTGCGAGAATAAGTAAATAGGCAAATGAAATAGGTAAAAGTTTCTATCCAGTTTTTTTCTAAGTTTGAAAAGGCCAAAAACTTTGATCCGGTTTTGTTGTTCTTATAATAAATCCTTAATTTATTTATCTAATTTTGTGATTTTTTCTCAAAAAATATTCGGTGTTTTTGATTTTCTATTTAAAAAAATAGCGATATAAAAGGTTGATTGAACTTGAAAGCTTCTAGTTTGCTATGGAATCCAACGGCACCGCCCATTCATATTCAGACGATGACGATAAACCTCCGAGTAAAAAGGCAAAAATAGATACTTTACGTCTTTGCCCTTACCTGGATACCATCAATAGACAAGTTTTGGACTTCGATTTTGAAAAACTATGTTCCATTTCGTTATCTCGTATAAATGTATACGCCTGTTTAGTTTGCGGTAAATATTTCCAAGGCAGAGGAACTAATACCTACGCTTATACTCATAGCATCGCAGAATCACACCATGTATTCTTGAATCTACACACATTGAAATTTTACTGTTTACCGGATAACTACGAAATCATCGATTCATCTTTGGACGATATTAAATACGTGCTGAATCCTACATTCATCGAAGAACATATTCAACAGCTAGACACAAACTTGAAACCATCGAGAGCTATCGACGGATCATTGTATCATCCTGGAATCGTCGGTTTGAACAACATCAAAGCTAACGATTATTGTAATGTAATTCTACAAGCTCTTTCGCACGTCACTCCGATACGAAATTTTTTCCTGAGAGAAGAAAACTACATAAAAGTAAAAAGACCCCCGGGTGACAGCTCGTTTCTTCTAGTTCAACGTTTCGGAGAACTAATGCGAAAATTATGGAATCCTCGTAATTTTAAATCGCACGTATCACCGCACGAAATGTTGCAAGCTGTTGTACTGTGGAGTCATAAACGATTCCAGTTTACTGCCCAAGGTGATCCTATTGATTTTCTTTCGTGGTTTTTGAACGCTTTACATAGAGCATTGAATGGTACGAAAAAAGCAGACTCTTCTATTATAAATAGAACGTTTTTGGGTCATATGAGAATACATACGAGGAAAATACCACCAGTGGATCTGGAAGAAAAAGAAAAACATCGTCTTTTACAATTGTCCGAGTATGCTGTAAGCGTTACTGAGTCGCCGTTTTTATATTTAACATGCGATTTACCTCCACCACCGTTATTTAAAGACGAAATTTTGGAGAACATTATCCCTCAGGTCAGTTTGTCGTCGATTTTAGAGAAATTCAACAACCAAAGCGAAAAGGAGTATAAAACATACAAGGATAATTTTTTGAAACGATTTGAAATCACAAAGCTGCCACCCTATTTAATTATCTACATTAAGAGGTTCACCAAGAATACATTTTTCACCGAGAAAAATCGTACAATTGTCAATTTTCCCATAAAAAGTATAGATTTCGGCGAATACCTGTCGAAGGAAGCTAAAGCTGCGCATAAGAACACGACGTATGATTTAATTGCCAATATTATTCACGATGGTGAACCAGATAAAGGAACGTATCGTATGCATGTACTTCACAAGGCAACTGGACAATGGTACGAAATGCAAGATTTACATGTCACCGAGATATTACCTCAAATGATCACTTTATCTGAGGCATATATTCAAGTTTATGAATTGAAAACATAATTCTAAAACACTGTAAATACGCGTATTTCATTTTGTATTATTTATATTAAGTATAATGTTTTCGAATTGTAATTATCAAATATAATTTTGAAACAAATGTACAGCTTTTTAGCATATTATTTATAAAAAGTCATAAATAAAGTAAGTAGCTATAAAAATTTATTTTAAAAGTGATAATAAAATTATGAAAAAGATAAAAGTTGACGTCTAAAAGTAATCACCATAGAAAAGAACATAAATGTAACAAATAGTACTTACAAATAGATTTAAATTTTAACGAAATATTCGTAGTTTTAAAATTAACTTCTTTTCGATTCGGCGTTTTTATTTTGAGCTAATAACTTTTTCATCATTTGATCACGAAGTCTTTCCAACTGTTTGACACTTTCTTCATGTTGCAATTCCTGAAATAGATGAACAATAAGTAATCTGGGAGTAGTACTATGCTCTGGCTGTAGAATTATTTCACTTACGAGTAATTTGGTTTCCATTTCTTCAGATAATCCAAGCTGATCCATTAAAGTTAAATCTTTTTCTTCTTTCCCCAATTTCACAAATCGACAATAGGATGCGTGCTTCTTATGTTCTATGCTGTATAAACGCGGTAATATAAATGAAAAGTATTTGGATTGTAGATAGTAACAGAATGTCGAAGACTTACAAGGGATTGTCTTCTTTTTCCCAACCATCCAATTGCTTCATGCAAACGAAACATTTTACCGTATCTGGTTCGTCATCAGATATCATATAGAATCCGGCTTTTGCCATCTGCAAAATAACGAAATCAAGATAAACCGAGACACTTAATGAATATAAACTCGAAACATACTTTTTCAGCGGTACATGCGACTTTAGAATCTTTTTGATATATCCAATTGGTGAAAGTTTTCAATCTTTCATTTTCCAAAAACATTCTTCTTGGATCTCGAGTAGTCATTGTGAGTTATGACAGTCCAATAGAGGATTGTTGTTAACGTATAGAAAAACAAACCGTAAAATGATCTATCAATAAATGCACTTTAAGAAGTTGAAATTAATTAGATATAAATGATTATTCGAAATTTCGAAATTAAACTTCAAAATACTTTTGCAAGAACATTGATAAAAATTCGGTTCAAGATGAAATTTTTGGCGCCACGTTTGTTTACATTATGCTTTTAGGCTTTTATTGGCAGATTTTTTAATCAAATTTACCAGTAAAATTTGTGTTTTTTTGTAAAAAAGAAATTGAAAATTTGGAAAATTGCATTAAATATTGATTACTTGAACGCAATTTCATCGTATGTACTTGAATTCATCACCCTAATTGCACAAAATTCAAACCAAACCGGTTTCTTTCTAATAACGAAATGACGTTTACGCGAAGATGGCTACAGGGCAGTACAATGATACGAAATATCTGCTTCTTCTTACCGTTGGCCTGTTGGTCTAGGGGTATGATTCTCGCTTCGGGTGTGAGAGGTCCCGGGTTCAAATCCCGGACAGGCCCAAATTTTTTATTCATATTTTTCTTTTTAAAATCTATTTTCGACCAGTTTTCACAATCTATATTGATTTTACGAAGAAATTCACCAACCACTGACTATAGAAATCAAATGCAGTTCCTTGAAAAATTGAATAATATTGTTTGTTTATACCCACAATTACATCATTCTTTCATAAATAAATTTTTATACATAGTTTCATTTCATATCTTATTACAATACCTATTACCTATATTTCTGTTTAGATATTTCATTTACACCAGTTGTTAACTAATATTTTATTAATTATTGACCAGAATCAGGGCAGTAGGGCTTAGGTACTGTTTATACGATGAAGATTTTTTTTCAATGAAGTAAGTATTATGCAGTCATAAGTGAATTTGATTTGTATCAGTGGCATCAACAATCGAATGATGATTTTTTTGAATATATTTTTATTCGTATACTTACTTTATTACATATTGTAACAATGTAGGCCTACATTTTACTTTATACGTTAAAAATTCTTATAGTCGACTTAATTACATTGAAAAATGAACCTATTTAATTACACTAAAAAACATTAAAACAAGTTCCACTTTCGATTATAATTATCAATAATTACTTCATAACGATGATTGGTTGCAATAAAAACCACAATAAAATGAATACAATTAAAATCATTGTCAGGGCAGTAGTGGTCCCCAAAATAATTTACTAGGTTTACTTTCGTCGTCAGTAATAAAGTATTCTCTTCCCAATATAATAAATTCTTCCAATGTTAATTTGCCATCTTTATTTGTATCTATTGATTCGAATGAAACAGTGGCGTCCTGTAAAAAAATAATTCAATTATTATTATTAAATTTGGTCGTGTAAAATCAGAGCAGAAATCTAAAAATAAACGAGATAATTCACCTGATACGACAATCCTAAACATTTGAAAAATAGCACATATTCGCTGAATGATATTGCATCGTCACCGTTATTATCAACGGCCTAAAAAAAGTACGACAAAATTGAGTAGGTAGGTATGTATACATAAAAATAATAATGAAATTATTTCGTAAAATAATTACAATAATTTACTTTAAACAAATATGGCAATAACGTGTGCACTTTTTTTCTGCGATCTTTATCGGTTATCACATGCTTCATATCTTCCAAGTACTGCTGAGTAGTTATTAAATTATAAGGATCAATGCATCCCCATTGCTCTGTCCACATTCTCTATTTAAAAAAATTCTCAATTAGAAAACATTGATTTGTCCTTTGGAGTTGAACTGACCTTTAAATAGCTTTTAAAAAGATTACCAACCTCGATTATTTTATAAAATTCATGTTGTTGTTTTTCAGGTAAATGACCGAGTTGTACGAATTTGTCAGCTAATAATTTGAAATCGTCGTACGATATTATGCCGTCTTTATTCACATCGAGTAAGTTATGAATAGTTCGCATTTTTCTTTGCCAAAATAAACTGTTACCCTGTGAATGGAAAAATTAAAAAACTATAAATAATGGCATTGTGTCGGAGTACAGAAAAAAATAAACACTCACCGTTTCATGATTAACGTGACAATCATCGTAGGAAGTAAAATCAACTTGTTCTATTCGTGATTTCTGCTTCAAATGTAAACCAACTGGTGCCCGATGTTGAAACCGAATATTAACATTTGCCTGCTAATTTGCATAAATTTAATAAAACCATAAATCTAGATTGTTCAACAACCGAAACATCTTATTTCTTACCAATCGCGATTTCACACATTCGTAACTTGAATTAAAATTGATCAAATTTTTGGAAAATTTCAACATATTTAAACTCATTTTGAAGTACCTACTCTATAGGTAGGCATATGCCGATGCTATGAAAAATAATAACCAACCTTTAGATGTGTTCGCTTCAAAGTTTACATATGCTCTTATCGAACTACTTATATAATGTTCCAGATATTTAAAAAGCCTAGGTACTTATATCATTCAAAACATTGATAAATTTTATCTGTTTTATTTATTTTTATACAAATTGTTGTATAATTTGTTGACGTAGTAAATGCCTTACACTTTGCATTGTATTTTATGGTATACGTGATAGATGACGGAAAATAACTGGCTCATTATGGTATGATCAGAAAATTCTTCTACAGACCACCTAAAATGTAGAAAAATTGAAAATCGAAATTGAATTGTTGAGAAAAAAAGTGGAAAAATTGAAAAAATCATTATTTTATGTTTTGGGAAATATGGGTTTTTTCATTTGGACACACTGAGAATTTGCATAAATGACTATCCACGTGGTACCCACCATGATGAGCTATGATAAGAGATATGCAAATTAATTAAACTGACTAAAATTTGTCGTTCCCTGATCTCTTTTCGTTAGGTACTTAATTATTTAAGCTACTGTAATGTTTCTTTTTCTTTATAATTCTGTTAATTTTAATGAAGAATTTTTTAGTTGACAAATGATTTGTATTTGTTTTAGGTTATGATCTCTCGAAAGGAAATGTGATGAGCAATACGGTATCGATCAATTCTGTACAGATATTCGCTATTGATTGTAATGATAATTCAAGTCTTCGCATAAACATAATGTAGATGATCTCTATCCAAATGATGTAAAGAATTTCTCATCCAGTAACAGTAACTATAAATATTAAATTGGCCATTGTTTCAAGTAGCTCGCTATCAGCTATCTCTATCTACGATCTGCTAATTCCCCTAGATTATTAAGGATAAAAAAAACGTTGGCGTTTGGCAGTTGTTTATCAACATAACTTTGGCTAATTGGTCCTTAAATTCTGTGGTTCAAAATTTGCAGATATTTCGGCTGGATTAGTTGATTAAAATTTGAGATACCGGTATCGCAAAGGTATAATTCTATCTACCATTTTGTGAATTGAAATTAGATTTACTCGATTTAGACTCTAGTCATGAAACTTTCATTTTTGTCTAGATTGCAATACGTGATATTATGATTCAAGTGGTAACACCAAATCATGAATTGAAAATTTAGTCAAAATCAGCTGTAAAAGAAACAAAAGAACCAAATACCTACCGATCTATCAGAGCTCCAACTAAGATAACTACCCGAAGATAATATTCTAATCGATTATTATTTACATGAACTGCATTTTGAAGATGAACTGACCTGCATATTCTACATAAACATTGGTAATCTTTTTTGTACACCTTGTGATTAGAATACAGAAGCAATACCTACGTCAAAAGGAAGAAATTTGACATTATAATTTTTCAGATACGCGAAAAACTTGAGTATACTCACGTACACCACAGTGACGATGTATATGACTTTGAACCAGTTACGTGCTCGTTTCCGATATCCGAATCAAAGTGCGCCTATGCCGGAACACTTATGCAGTTTATTCAACATTCTTCGTTAACCACGAAGTAGCTGTATAAATGCAAAACTATTTACTGCGGACGTAGATCATAACCATTGTTTTAACAACAGAAACAATGCGTATGAAATTAAATTATGGTGAACTCGTTGGTGAAATTTTAACCTGATGAATCAGTTTCCTGCTAGTAGGTAAGTAATGAGATGAGTGAGAAATTATCTTTTCTTTCGGTGTAGGTTCTATCTGTAATTTGAGTATTAAACTGAAATATGCTAATAAGTATGTGGTTAACAGACTAAAGAAAAATTTGTCGTTGCTTTGTTTCCGTTTGACAGCTTCGTATCGAGAAAAGTGATACAAATTTATTCAAATGAAGAGATCGTTATGAGTAATCATAAGATGATTCTGATTCGATTTGTTTTCTCAGTTAACTTGGTGTGATATTTCAACGAAACTTGAAAGGAAGATGATCATATTTGAGGCGAATATCTTTGATTTCATGAAATATAATTAGGTATGGTCAGTAAGACCTAAAGGTAAAATGATTGAGATTTTCAAAAATTGGCTATTAATTTTTTTTTTTCAAAAATTGCACTTAAAATGTACACAAAGATGATTTACAATTCATAAATTATTAAGGCGAAAAACATTTCAACATGAAAACTGAAATTTACTTAATGGGAAAAAATTTCATATGAAAAAAATTATCATCTAAAGTCACGAAAGAACAAAAAATAATAACAATAAAGACGATTTTTATGTAAATAAAAAAGTAAAACTAATAAAAATCGAAATGCCATGTGCAAAACACCTCCCTCCCCCTCCCCCTCCTCTCTTGGAAAATTGTAAAACTTTTCCAACCGGAAAAATTACCCTTTCGTAAAATTTTGCCAATAAACTGATACCCATCATTTGATAAAAAATTCTACCCCACAAATCACTCATTCTTCCTTCCTCCCTTATTTGAGTAAAATTACGCAACTCACACTAGAACCTCTCATACGACAAAAATTCACTCCGAACTCTTCCTCATACGCAACAGAACATCTGCATCTGCACTCGGGATATTTCCATGATTCGTCGCATCATCCCCTGTTCGAACCAAAACAATAATACCGTTTGTATTGAAGAAATTCCTAGAAATGGCGGCCACATCGTCACTAGTTTTGAAAAAATTGTATCGCATTAAGCAACAAAGCACGTGCCGCATATTTTCAATTATTTAACGACGTGTATCGAACGTAGAATCGAAACAAGCGACATTTTTCGTGTGTGATTGAGTTTTGTGTTTTCTTTTTATTTATTCGATTCAATTAAAAATTCCTCTCGAGTATTAAACGCGTTCCACCACTTACCTCCTACCCTTCGTCTCGCAGGGATTCTCCATCGGGAACTAATGAACCTGATGCACTGTGTTCAAAAGTCTACAGCAGACTTCGCGAACAAACCAGTTACATTATGTACTCAACTAAGGCCAACAACTTCTCCTGAAGTTCCCGTGCATTCAGCACGTGATTTTTTTTGTTTTACTTTTATTTTTCGTCTGTTTAGTTTTCAAGAAAAATCATGTATTGAGAGTGGTCGAATTTAGAAAAAAAAACATTACCGCGAATGAAATGATTTTTTCGAGCATTTATTATGTTTTTAAATATTTTTAATTAGGGTTTTCTTTCTTTTTTTAAGTATTTGTTAAGTTTTTTTATATCGTTTTTTCGTTTATTTATTTATTTTTTTTATATTCGAGTGTGTATAACGTAAAAATCAAAATATGTTAAAATTGTTTTTATATTTCTGTGTTTGTTTTATCAGTACGCTTGCCATTAGTGAGGAATTAGATGCTAAGAAGTTCAACGATGCAGCTGAGTCAATCGTCGTGACAGGTAAATTTTTTCTGAATTTTTATTGATTATGCATCATTTTCTACGTATATCGCGATAATTTAACTAGACATTTTTTTACATCATTGTTTCTCATTTCTATTGTTCAAGTTGAACATCTGGTCTCTTTAAATAATACAGTCGAATACCTAGAATTTCCTAATTACCACGACCATATTTTAAACAATTTCAAGGAAAAGGTCCGAAAAGGATAAGTACGTGTAAACAAAGAAGTGAAAAATTGCTGCTTTGGTGTAACATGTTTTTCATTAGTCTTTTTGTATTCCTTAAAAGTACCTACTATTTACCGGTGATTTTGGAAAATGTCTGACTCAGTGGTAGCTCTTGTCTAAACACATTAAGTATAGATGATAATAATCACGAACAGTAAATCGGTGGACAATCGTTTGTAATATTTACTTTTACGTTGCAAGTGGCCAGTCGATATAATAGTCCATTAGATACAGTAGCGTTTATCTCTTGACAAACCCAATAAGTAAAATACCTTTTTGCCGAATACCTAACAGATGAGGGAATATTATTATACAGAAAGAAAGAATGAATGAATGAATGAATGAAATTAATATCGAGTCAGGGGTTCGTAAAATGCGATAATGTATTCTATTCTTCGATAGGTCGGTATGCATGATTGATTTTATATGGTTTTGATGAAAAGCTCGTGAAAAAAATTCATTGAAATTTTATTTATTTATTTATTTTTGTGAAAATTAAAATCGATTAAGTACTCTGAAATGAAAATATACCTACTTAAAATAGTTTCAAAAAATTGACCCCTAAAAAATTAACATTGACCTTGCAACCTATTCATTCCATAAAAAGTTTTTTGCTTTTGTGAATTTAATTTTTAATTTTTTGAAAAAAGGTGGGTACCTATTTAAAGTGAAAAATTTGTATTTTTTTAAAAAGTAATTTGGCTATAATAAATAAAGGAATGATTTCAAGATTTCCAAAAAAAAAAAACTTGAAAAAAATCATCTGATCTGTTCTCAAATCTCTGATAAATTGTAAAAAAAATTTGAATTTGTTTCTTTGAAGCAATACTTGATATAATTTTCTGCTGAAAAAAAATAGTTTACTGGATTACGAAAAACTAATAAGAGATTTTTAGATTTAGAGTTCGAAATGGAAAAAAATACATTTTGTGGGAATCATTGGATACTTATTGTGATCCGTATGTTAGTAATGGACACCATTTACCTACCCTTATCGCCCTTATGATAGTCTAATGACTTATAGTAGTGCCAGTAGTCACTCATTTTCATGATATACGTATATAGCCTATGTATAACCGCCATGCAACATATTTCTGAAAACTTCTGAGTATTCTCAAATGCGCGTCTTAAAAATACACGTGCTGACCAACTGCAATAAGTTTTAATATACGTATCACTACAAAACACCTGCACAAGGTCAACATCGCAGGATGTAACAATTCGAGCATTTCACGCTGATCTGATTTTGAATACTGGAAAATTATCGATCCAATTTTTCGACCATTTCAAGACGAAATTTATCGTCTACACAAAAATAACGAGGAAACAATGAACAGCTTAAATTTTTTCATACCTCTACATCGCAATATTGCTTTATAAAATAGTTCATGGTTGAAGTAGTCGGCAGGCCAGGCTGACAAACTATCCCCTATTAATTCTGGGCTCGTATACGGTGCGATGTTAATGACAGTGATGGCCACTTGATCGTCTCGCGTACCGGTTCCAGTCAATTACGTAAAAATTAAGTTATTAAGATAATTGCACTTTGCGATGGTTCTGTAAAAAGTTCATTATAACGCTATCAAGCGATCGAGTTGATGTTGGACGAAAGATCGCGTATTTATTATCGAATCTCGCGGTTAAATTAGAAGTATGTAAGTATGTGGATTTGCTACTTATTACCATAATTCGCCATTGTAGCTGTTTATCCACGACGTACATAATTACATCGCGTTAATGAAGTTTATATTAGAAACAGAGATCTGACTTGAGTGTTCAAAGCATGTGATTTCCTTGTCAACGGAGCGTATTTCAATAATTCGTAATTTGTTGGGTATTCCTATGTAAGATTTTAGATTCCAATGTATTCATTACCTGATGAAAGTAATTGTGAATTGGAAACGGCCCGGATACCGTTATTATACTTGATTTGTACCTAGTTGTTATACGTATTACTGATGGGCTGCTCGAAGAATAACAGTTTGGAAAAATTAGGATACCTACCTAGTGTTTTACAACTTTTTTCATTACTTTAACATTTCAATTTGGTCCAAATTTATTGATATTCGAGTGCAGAAAGAGATGTAGCATCTTTTAAATTGACTGAGAAATCTCGCAACAGTCCCAACAGGTTCAAAAACGTTGAGAAGTATTTCATTAGTGATGTGGATTAATCGATTGATTGGAACAATCGATTTTTCGATTAATGTCAAGTTAAATAATCGATTAAACAATTAATCGGTTGTCATATTAATCGATTATTTTCGTGTTTTTTTTTCAATTGTAAAAACATCAAAAGTTTCAAAACAAGCAAGTGATTTGGG
>FIZU01045112.1:0-11809 GCA_900064475.1 Pseudococcus longispinus
GCAAAACGAGAGAGAGGAACAATGATCGGTATGTTCTTTTTTTACTACCACTAACCCCAAACAAAGTCGCGATATCACAGCTCAGTGTTACCACTTATTGGAATTTTACAGGAAAAATAAATCGCTTGGGGTCCGTACGGACCCCAGGGAACACTTTAATCACCTAGGTGAAACTGGTGAAATTTGAAAAATCATATTTTCACATATTTTGAGGGGGAAAAAACATATATGTATAATGAAATATTTCGACTAAGAAAAATATTTGTTATTTTTTGCCATCTTTATGATTTTTTTTTAAACAAAAATTCAATTTTTTAAAAAAACTAATCTCATTTTTTCATCATTTTGTGTAAAAGTTAACAATTTCGTTGAATTTTCTTCAAAAACAAAATTTTTAATTTCAATAAGAGTAATTCTTAAAAATTTGTTTGGGGTTTTTCAATTTTTTTTCAAACGCAATTTTGTCAAAAATTTTTTTCACGATTTCGTTTTAAATTTTTTCTGAGATTTTATAATATAATTTTTTTTGAATTTTTTGAACAAATTTTTTGAACTTCATATCCAAAATAAAATTTTATTCAAAAATGATTTTTTGAAATTTGATTTTTTTCTGAAAAAATTATTTCGAAATTTTGTTGAATATTTGTAATAGCTAATTTTTCAAAATTTTGTCCAATAAAAAAATTGTAAAATTTTGTAATTTTTATTTTTTCCTCCTAAAAATTCAATTTTTTACATCGAGGTCCAATATTGGTTTAAAAAGAATTTGTTCACATATTTCAAGATTTATAAAATAATATTTCAGACGAATTAGTTCATATTTTTGGTTACCTTAGTCATATAGTAATTTACAAATCATTTTAACTCCTTCAGTCAGACATGGCTCAACTCCAGAAAGAAAGGAGACAATTTTTTTACTCAAAAATTTGGTCAACTCCGCAAATATTCAAAAGAAGAGTTGATTCCTCCAATGCAGAATTGAAAGTAGTTGTAACTCATTTTTAAACTCTTTTTCGACCAATTTTTTTAATGTTTCTCTTGCTCAATTTAAATGTAAATATGGAATTTGAACCTTTTTGGTTATATGAAGCGGGGGGGGGGAGAATTCTGAACCCTAAATGTTTGGAATTTTTTCACCACCCCCCTCTTCTCCTAGATTTTTGATGGTAAAAAATAAAATTATGCAAAATTTAGATCAGCAAATTTACAAAATAGGTACGTATCACTGAAGGGTGAAGAAGTTATGAAAAGTAGTCAACTTTTTTCCCCTTGATTTCATGGAAAAAAGAATTGACTCCATAAACAAAAAGAATAAAAAAGTTCTACAAGAAAGTTTCAAAAAATAAATACCCATTTATATTACGAGCCAAGTCAAGTTTTGAAAAAAAAAATCGACAATTATTAATGTACAATTTTGCCTCTGCAGATCTTATGGTTGGCAGACATACATACACTTATGTGGTTTGGGTAACTGCATTTCTGATTTGAAGGTAGTGCATTCCTACCGGAATACAGTGTACACCTGACATTTGCATGAACTAAAATATTCGGAAAAAATTGATTATGAAATCAAATTGCAAGATCCGGTCTGAAAAAGTTGGAAGTGTTTTTGAAATACTTCTGTAAAAAAGAATGTTTGAATTTTGATACAAATATGATGCAGAGGTCTATCTGATTTATCGTAAGTACATAATTATGTGGTATTTCAATTCTTTAAATAAATCGTTGATATCCATGTCAAATACTTGACGATGATATGCTCGAATGGGCTATTTTTTTGTGTTTTGTTTTCTAGTGTTTGTAATGCATATAAAATATCTCATATCTTATTTGTGTAGCTGATAGCTGCATAATGGATAAAAGAGTCAAACTCAAAGTTCACTAAGACATGGAAACATTGAGTAAAATTTATTTTTTATTTTAAAATTAGAAAAATTTTGCTTTCATGACACTTTTGACGAACCAATTCTGAAATTGTACTATTTTGTAATTCGCAAAATGAATTTGTACCTGGTTGTCCATTTTCATAATTATTTTCACCTGCGAAAGATTTCAACTATTAACTTTTATTTGCAGAGGAATGGAAGCTGTCGAAGAAATCTTGAACATGTCTAATGATATCAATAGTTGTAACGCACTCATTTGCATCATGCACCACCTGTAAATAATTAAATATCTAATAAAAAGTTGAAAAGTTTGTATGCGATACTTCTCATATATTAACAAACCATAGAATATTTAATAGAAAAAAATTAAAATGAAGAACTTCCTTCATGAAATTTTTTTTAACATGAGTGATGAAATTATTGCAGGTAAAATCATCAAAATTAAGAAATGTATTGTAGCTTGGAAGCACCGAAGAAAAGTTAACGTAGGTACATACATTTTAATATGAGAAAAATGTTGTAAGATGATATATTCTGTTGTCTGTGTTCCCACTTGAAATTACAATATGCCAGTCTGAGCTGGCACTTATTGTCTTATTCCATAATACTTACACGTCATTCCAATATTACGAAGATATATTCAATGCACGAGTATATTTCACGAAGGGTCGTATTTAATCATTTAAGAAGAGGAACTATAAAATATGTGTAGGTACTGGTTCTAAAATCTAATTCAATTTCTGCACCTATTTCTATCATTAATTTTTGAATTACATTCGTCGAAATTACTATTGTTCTTCGGGAAAAAAAATGAAAAAATAAACACCGCAGATTTTTCATTTCACGAACAGAAAGATTTTTTTGTTACAATGTAACCAAGCTTCGATATCGTGACGATCCCTTGAGAAATTTTTTCGATTTTCAACAGTCCTGCTCACGTTGATTACAAATAGATTGAATTAAATTATGGATTGAAAAAATTGCATTTCTAATATTACGAAAGGGTCATGCGTTGTTTACGTTCAGTTAAGGTAGATATAACTTTGTAGTTGTAAGTTATTTATGTTCTGTTACAATACTTGGGTGGATTTTTTTGGAAAAAAATTAAACGAGAGGTATAAAAGGGCGAGTAAATATTTTTTGTTAGCGGATTAGGCAACTTGCCAGTAATTAATAATATTAATTAGCAAGTTTCTTTTGTCAGGTCGTTTATATGAAAGTAAAAATTATGCCTTTATAATTACTGAAAATTTGTCTCGACTCTCGAGTAAAGATGAAATTTAATTAATGTTAACTGGAAAAGAACTTGTGAGAACTTGGGTACATACTTACCAATTGCTGGAAAAAGTTTGGCTAATTTTTCTTTTAATCAGTATAAAATAAACTGCGAAATAAGACTTTTGATCCGTTGCTGGAAATCTTTCATTTTTTTCTAGTTGAAAATTAATAGGTAATGAGCGAATACAACCTCCATCTTGCGTTATGAGTTTGGCTTCCAATCGGTAAAGTCGATCACTATGGTAAGGAAAAGCGAACATTTGAATGGCTTATTTTCGAGTTGAACTTTTAAACTGAGGAAAACCTTTTTAAAAGAATGCTTTTATCCTCTCAAATTTCCAAGAAGTCTAATTGTTCCATTATGAAATCAGTTTCCGATTACGATAAATTTGACGAACGGGCGTAATTGCTTTTGATTTGTTCGGTTTTCCAAAATACTATTACAACTTTTTTTTATTACGAGTGGAGTAGGAAACTGAAGAGTGGTTTTATTTATTTCGAAGTGTACGAGAAAGTAGTTTTTGTAGCCTACAGGTTTTAATTTATTTGGTGGTACTCGTGTATAAATTTATTCCCCATTGCGTACTAAACTGCCCCCGAAGAGTTGGCCCTGAATGAATTTAGATCCAATATGTTGTAGCCCTATTGTAACTTGTAAGTAATTGAAATCAAGTGCAATGTTGATTGAAAGTTAATGAAGTTTTATCGTTTTTTTTTTTTTTGTTAGTGGATGATCGAGTTTGTAAAGGAAATTGAAATATATCATATCATATCTACTCATCTTGAAAACCGAGCCTTCGACAAAAAAATAATTGATATTATTAAATTAATAATTATTATTAACGAATTAGATTTTTTCTTTGACCGTTATTCTAATCAAAAAATGGAAGTTGGGAGGTGATGCGCAGGTGCGAACCACTAAACAACATCCCAATCACGTTGAAACGTTTTCAAAAACTTCAGTCTTGATTCAGTCATCCTCGTTTTAATTTCGTGTGTGGTTGTAGTCGCGTTGTCTTAAACGTGGATGAATTTACGAATCCCGAAATGTTTTTCGTGCAGCGTGGTTGATGTGAAATTGTACCTTATTCAAAATAATTTTTGAATATCTTCAGTTAATAATTCTATCATTTTAATTATGAATGGTGTGGTTAGAAAAAGTTGACATTTTGTTGTGATTGATCACGAATCATCTTGAAATCTAAATTACGAACTATCTAAGAAGATCTTTTCATTTTCTAGATTTGGATTTTCTGATCGTTGTGTTGTAAATTTCGTGCTGTTTAAGAATTCTTATCGTTTCATTATTACAGAATTGCATTTTTTGTTCTAACTATTAAAATTTCGTTGGATGGTGACTAAATTCTAATAATTGTCTGATTAATCGTTATAACTTGTTGATCAAGTTTTCAATGAACAATGATTATGGAAATGAAACAGCTTTGGTGATCAACGACGAAAACAGCAGCAGGTAAATAGATAATGATTTATTTTCAATAATTTCCATTTGAGGAAACTATTGTACTTATTTATCCAACTTGATCGTATTTTTTAATTCCACCGTCGTGTCGTAAACTTGATTGATGATCAAAGTCTCTTGTGTGAAGCGCTTAACTTACGCTTAACGCACGAAGTTGCTAAATGCATAAATATTTTGAGATTTATACTCATAACAATGTGCTTAAATATCGGTTAAACTTTCAAAATCGCGTTAACGTTGAATCACAACGACCATCTCGGCACTTAATTGAATATTTTTACGATTTGCATCGTTGCAATGCGCGATTACTATTTGGTGGCGAATGAATGATTGTTAAATGTTGAAATTTAATTAAATTTCGGCCGAATTGAAGTTGAATGTGCTCATTTATGTGTAAAAGCACTACCAATAATTACTCTATATCGCGGCATCGGTGTACTCAGTAGTCAGTACTCACGAAAATTAAATTTATTTCTTATGGCGTTGATTGCACGACGTAAACGCAAGAATGTAACCATCGCGTGATTTCTGTCTCCAAAACGGTCTTCATCATAATTACTATAGCTTTTCGCTTCACTTTTTAAATGCACCGTTTCTAAACGTATACCGAAGTACACCGTTTGTATTTGTATTCTGTACACTTTATAACAAGCGTTAAATTACCATACCGAGATAACAATTAATTGCTGGCGCAGTTGCAGTCTTCGTTTCGATTCGTTCGAGTCCAAATTCATCGTCCAGTGCCGCAACGTGTCTTCCCTCGTTCGATACATTTTCTATTTTAGTAAATCACTAATTGGTTTTGAAACAGATTTAGACTATCAACTTATTGTTTATTAATATTTTAATTAATTGGGTGTGGAGTTTCTGACTCGATCGAAAATTGACGAAAGTAATTCATTGGGATTCGTGCAGGTATGAAATTGTTTGTCGGTGTAGAGAGCCAGACTCAGTCTATTCTAAATTCTAATTGGAGATTTTAGACTATAACTTTAAAGCAGATTCTCTCTATTTTAAGGATTTTGACTTTTGGATCCTTTTCATCCGAAAAATTGCTTCTAGTTTGCTCTAGTTCCGAAGCTGAACTATTCTGCCGGAGAATCTACGAAGTACCAATCTGTTTTGGACTTTGATGTTAGGTTAGATCTAGGTGTTGAAAAAGATTGGCTCCAAAGACATTTCGTTCGTGTGTTACTGTTGCTGAACCTATTTGGGAAGGGGCAAATGAGGGATGAGAAAGGGGTACGATAAAAAATTGTGGGGGTAAAAAAAGTAAAAAAATGAGCACTTGAATAATATTCAGGTTGGGAAATTCAGAAACAAAAAAATAATTATAAGAAAAGGGGCTTGCCTAATTTTGAAGAGCGTGTAAACACTTTCGACGATCTATGTGTTCCACTGTTTCCCGTGCAATGGCGTAACCAGTCGGTCAAGGGAGGGATCTTCGCGAAAAAAGAATAAAATTTCGTGTACAATTTAAAAAAAAAATTTCCCATTGCTTTATTAAAATAATTGAAGAAAACGTATTGCGTCCGAGCGAAGCGAGGGCGAAATTTTTCCGAGAAAAGGGCATTTAAAAGCTTAAATTTCATCATTGCTCCCAACTTTTCAGTTATCAAATGGGGCGCCACTGTCCTCGTTTGATGCTGTAAATTTTTTCAAAGCACGTCTGCTACACACAGTTCGCCGGCCCTGTCCAAAGACTATCTAAATCTACGGAGACTAGCTTTGTAGTCTAGCAGGGTATACTTCAATATTTTTTTGAACACGAATTCACATGCTTTTCTTTTAGTATGAACTAAAGATGAACCAAAAGAAAATTTTGGAGAAGAGCCCTCAAAAATTGTCCTCAGGGGGCAAGAAGAAGGGGATTTTAGGAGTGGAAACACCCCTATTTCTGCACAGAAAGAGGTAGTGTATGTTTGGTATCATTTCCATATAATTCAACCCTTCTGAACTCGAATCCGTCATTACTTTTCCGATTGAAAGTAGAGAAGTGGCACAATCGTGAAATTTTTATCGTAGAAAATGATCAATTTTTGTAAAAACAGATGTAAAATCACAATTTTTAATTTTTTGAGCCCTGTAAATGTGACCAATGGGGTCAAGAAACATGTCTACATTATAATTCGAACCTCATGAACCCGAATTCTAAGTTAGTTTCCAGATAGAAAGTGGGGAATTCTGCAATTATCGAATTTCATCAGCTTGAAATGCTCATTTTTGCTTGAAGGGGAAGGGGGCCTGCCAATTTTTTTTTTTTTAATTCGAAATTGGCAGTATATTATTTTTTGAATGAAATATTTTGAAATTGTGATTATTTAAGTACCAAATGCATAGAGTTCTCACAGAATGAAAATATTTTCTATATTTCATTTTAGTGGCACCATTTTGCCAAAAATATTGATAGATTTTTTGGAATTAAAATGCAATAATTTGCGCAAAATATTATTTTATTCATGCTCCCTTTTCAGAAAAACTATGCAACCTACGAGGTTCTTTTTTTACTGTTTTATTAAGGAGAGGATTTTGAAAATTTTTACTTTTTCGGCGATTTTTTTACGAGTTGACTGAAACATTACGATGAAAATTTTGAAAAAAAAACTGAATAGTTTTTGAGATGAAGTTGGAATTTTGCAAAATCCCCTCGTTAAATTTTAGTTCACACACACCCGAATAAAACAGTAAAAAAAGAACCTCGTAGGTTGCATAGTTTTTTTGGAAACAGCATGAAACAAAAAACGTATTATTCACAAATTTTTACTTTTCAATTTTTTTTCTAAAAAATTAATTATATTTTTCAAAGCACGCTATCTGTTGCCGGTATCAAAAAGCTGCAACTGGTTTGGCGCCTGTAGATGGTGCATCGTTGAACTCAGAGTACATAAATCTACTCGGCTAGCGATGCGGTGTACTGACTATAGATAGTGTAATTAGACTGGTATCCTAATTACGCGAATGCCAATTGAATATACTCCATCGTAAAAGACTGTAGTGATATCGGCGTTATAACCACCGATGTTAAAGGTGTAGTCGCAACCCTTGGTTAAGAACCTAGAGGCGATCCCTATATGGGAGTATCCTACAGTTCGCAGACAGGTCACCTGGCCTACCGCGACAATGGAAACGACGACAAAACCCAATCACCAAAATGAAATGAAAATTTTTTTTCTGTAAGAACTCTATGCTTCTTATTTTTAAAAAATCACTATTTTAAAATGTGTCGTAAAAGAAGTCAAACAAAATCGAATTTCTCAATTACAGCTCTTCCTCGCTTCGAGGTAGAAAAAAAAATTATAGAATAAAAAATGACTGATTTTCAACGTTCTACAACTTTTGTTCGAAACTTCTTTTCGTATCTTCAATTTAACAATTTTTTTTACCCGGGTGTCCCCAAAAAAATTACTTTGCAGTAAAAAATCACAATACAACAGAAAATTTTAAACAAAAGTTGCAGAGTATTTAAAATCCATCATTTTTCATTCTACAATTTTTTTCCTATTCTGCAGTGGTGAGAAGCTATTTTTCTTAGAAGATAGGAATTCATGCATTACTGCAGTAGACGCATGAATTTTTACAAAAATTGGCCCTTTTCTGCGACACAAATTTCACGATCGTGCCACTTTTCTACTTTCAATCGGGAAAGTAATGGTGGATTTGAGTTCAGGTGGGTCAAATTATATAGAAATGATACCAAAAATACTCCTAAACCTTTATGTACAGAAATAAGGATGTTTCCACTCCTTAAAAACACTTCTTGCTCGCCCCTAAGGGTAATTTTTGATATCCTCCTTTTCTAAAATTTTCTTTTGGTTCATGCTAGAAGAAAAAGAACATTATATCATCTCGTGTTCAAAAAAATAAATAGGTATATCAGTGGTAGTCGCTTAGACTATTCCATGTCTAGGAATTTACTTTTTTGAATCATATACGATTCATAATGCAGAATTTCACAACCATTCAATAAATTCAGCCAGTAATTAATTTTCTGAAATTATTATCTCATATTTGGGAATTTCATCACGAATAAATTTTCAATTAAGTAAGGTCTTTTCTAATGAAAAATTATTTCAAGTGTCGGTTTTCTATTCGTGCGGTAATTCGATCACACCTTCTCCCTCCCCCTGAAGTCAAACTATAAATGTGCTAGTTTACTTATGTGAATTCGTAAGTTTGTTTAGTTGTATCAGAAACTTTATGATTTTCGCTTTGTTCTAATATGTACAAGCGTGATTAGCTCGACTAAAGAATCAACAAAGTTTTGCAGGTCATGGAATTTAACCAGCCACGAAACATTTAGATTTTAAATCGAAACCATACCCAGACCTCCCGGAGAGAGAAATATCGCAGTTATATTGTCTGAAAATTAATATAAAATGCCTGAAAACTGTCTAGTGTTTGCCTAAGGACATATCTCAAAGAGTGCAAATTTCGTGCCAGCGGAGCAGTTCGGATGCTGTTTTGGAATTTTAAAAAGTACACGCGTTTTTATTGGCACCTTTTCATAATTCATTCCAATACATGGCCGAGTCGATAAACTTATCTCGTTGCGTTCAATTTGTATAATCTTACGCTATACATAGCGGATTTGCTTTATACCTATGGTGTTTCTGTTCTGTTCTGTAGTATAATGATATGTTGTAGAAAATCTCGACTTTCGTGCAGGGTTCAGTTGTTAGCATTAGAGAAAACATGATGTTTGATTGAAAATAACGAAAATTGCAAATATTTATACACGCCGATAAAAAAGGATCGTTGTATTTACCAGTTCGATTGGTTGTTCGGTTTCTTGAACTGGAATAATACTATTTGTTCTGGAGGAATTTAATTATTGCCAATATTTCGTCGCGTCTGGGGTATATTACAAAAATTTCTGTGATTGCTTCCATTTCAAATATACGAGTATGTCGCGTCGTTGGATAAATTTCCAAAATAATGAACCGAAAACTTCATTATACTTATTATTTTTCTTAGGTATGGGAATACGTTATTCGTATTTGATTTTCACTCTAGATACAAAAAACCTTTGCTCAATTTTGCCTCGCGTATGAAAAATACAAAAATTTATCTTCAGACGCAGACGTGGGTTTTATATCTACATTTATTTTCCTTATCTTGCGTATAACTTGTGTTAACGTACTTATTAATTTACCCACGACTATGTTTTTCATCTACCTACATTTTTGTACTTTTTTGTCGAATTCTCTTCGGGGAAAAATAAGGCTATTGGGGTATGTGAGAGGAGATGAAATCAGGTTAAGGATTACAGACACCCAGTTTAGCTCAAATGAGCTCATATTCTACTAGTTGAGTTATTATAGATCAGAGAATAATGAAGTCAGAAAAATGGAGATGGTCAATCGATTGATCGTTTATTTGATTTCATGAAAAAATAATCCCTCTTCGATTACTTTTCAGGTCGATTAATCGATTAATAATCGCCCAACACTAATATGTATGGGCTCCCAGGGTTGAAACTTTTCTTTCAAAGTTATAATGTATGGATTGGAGAGGGTGACTTTTTTTCTAAAAAATTGTTGGAGGGATTGAAGAAGTTATAACATTTTGCATTGTAGAAGAACGTGATTAAAGCTCAAATTTTGGAGCGAACCTCAACAGCTTCCCCCCCTCCCCCCACAACCATTTTATTGAAATGAAAATTTGAGCACTTTTTTCATTTCTTGTTATTATCAATGCAAAATTTGAAAAAAAAAAAGAACAGCTTGTTTCAAATTTTAATAAATTCTGTGGCGATACCTACGTGATAATCAATAATTTTTTTTTTGAAAAAACACTCACTATGAAAGTTGGCCGAAGTTTTATCTATTTCAAAATGTTATTGAACTGAAGGTTCTCCTCAATTGAAGAATGAGGAAACTTGTGCAAACATTTCGAAGTTTTATTCATTTTAAATGGTTCTTAGCTCCTTTCATTTTGAATTTTGACAAAAAAATCATCGAAACAAAATTCGCTCCATTTTCGAGGTACCACTTGCTACCATAATTGAAATTGAAAATATGATAGGTATGACACAACTTTTTTTAAGGGCATATATCCCTTCAACTTCAAAGATAGGCAACCTGTCTTTCCAAATGGTATCATGGTCATATCGAAATTTTACCCAGATGGCAATGGCAGACTATATTCTTCAAACACCCTGAATTTTCAGTTATAAGAATATAACAAAAGTTGAATGCCTAAAAAAATTCAAAAAAGTTACTTGTCGAAATAAATACTTTGTATTTTGAAAACTAAAATGTTTTGAAAATTTTTTTGTCCCCTTTAGGTCTAGAACTGTAAGACCTATAAATTAAAGAGCTAAAAACCCATTCAAAGTAATGATTTCAAAGTTTTTTTTACTCTCAAACCTAGTCCTTAGATCTGCCAATTTCGATGAAAAAAAATCACAAAAACAATATTTGTTCCGTTTTCAAACTACTACTCAAGGTATTTCCATCTATACATTTTTTCTTAGAATTTGAATTTTTGCTAAAATTCCCATTCATGGCATATTCCATTTGAAATTAGTCAAGAAATTCTTTCTATGGTGTTCAATTTTCGAGGTGCTACCCATTCTCATTGTTGAAAAATTATTTTAACATACATTTTTTCAAAAGGTGACTTGCCCCCAAATTTTAAAAATAGACAACTTGTTCATCTATTTTTTTTTATTGATACGTAGCTTCGTATGGACAGAAAAAACGTCATCATGATTGGTTGTCTATTCCATAAATTGAAGGGGCTATACAATTTTTAAAACTTGAAAATCATAATTTTTCAGTTATTCGAGAATAATTAAAAAATGCTAGGACCATTCAAATGATGGTCATACAGAGTAGGTAATGTTCGAGTAAACTATTAATAATCTGTCCGCACCCCAAGGAATGTAGTCATGAACCAAATTTTCACATTGCATTGCATAAAAAAATTACAACTGGAAACTAATCAATTTAAACATTATTCACAAAATGAATACCCCGTGAAAAAAGTTCTGTTTGACATTCAAAATCGTAATGAAAGAAATTTTACATTTTTTTTACAGAAGGTAAACATCAGCTGTGATGGGTGGGACCCACCTTCCCGAATGTAAACGACAGGATCGAATTCAAAAACTTACCCAAAACCAGTCAAACAACACTAACTCACCAAAAACTGGTTTGACAAC
>FIZU01045125.1:0-16484 GCA_900064475.1 Pseudococcus longispinus
TGCCTAACTCTAAAATTGAAGGAGCTACAATGATTTGAAAATTTGTAGGCTTCATTACTCCTTCAATTTTCAAGTTATGCGAAATTTTGTAAGAGACATTTTTGTTGCGCTTTTTGAGCTCCACAAAATGAGTCAATGATTTTTAGCATAACTCTGAAATTGAAGGAGCTACAATCATTAAAAAGATGAAAAGTGGCATTATTTTCTCAAAATTTAATTTCATCTTTTCAATAATTTTCAAAATGGTCTCTCATGTTTTCAATTTTGGAGTTGGACAAAAAATTATTAGCTCGTTTTGTAGAGCTTAAAAATCTCAACAAAAATGTTTCGTACAAAATTTTGCATCATTTTAAAATTGAAGGAGTTATGAAGCCTACAAATTTTCAAATTATTTTAACTTGTTTATCTATGATATCAGCGGGGTTGTGACGTTTTAAAACATCTACCAGGAGCAGGGCTAGTGCATAACTTTGCCCTTTCGAATCCTAGGGTTGGCAAACAAGCATACATTTATGTAGTTTGAGTAGCTGCATCTCTGGTTTGAAGGCAGTGCGCTACTACCGGAACACCTTGTATAATTTTTTTTTTATTTTTCAAAAAAAAATTGTATGTGTTGAAAGATATTTTCACACCGAATTTCCAAATATACGTACTCTTTTCATGGTGCGAAACAAGTACGTCAGTGCTTAATATTGTCCACCAAACATTAGTGGTGATTTGGGGAAAACAACCGCTATGATTGGGTGATTAGCGATGAAGTAGATGTATGTTTCTTTATCACAAAAAAACGGTTGGATTGCGAACCAAAATTATTAAAAAATTTATATTTATTCGCTAATCGTATTGATAAAATTTAAAAACCAAATTGGATTAAATTGATTTCTAAAAATATTTTGATTAGATCTGTTTTTTGAAAAAAAAATTAGATTATGACTAGGAAACGAGTCACACTCACTTTTTTCAATCCCTCAATGAAACTTGGTACTTGAAAAATTGAAAAAGCATATTCAGATGTCACCCTTCCCCTCTCCTCTCCTCTCTCCCATAAATGAGAACACCGATGATTTGATGCTGCCATTCCTTTGTATTTTTTTTACACTTTGCATTCCTAAGTAGGTTTACTTTTTTTTTTTACGAATTTTGCCATAAAAACGAATCTTTTTTCTTCTTTGAGTCAATGGTGACTTATTTTCGGAAGAGGGAGGAAAAATCATTAAAACATGGATTACGAAAAAATCAAATTGGGCCAAATTTTTTCGAAGTCTTCGATTTGGAAGAAGATCTACCATTAAACTACCTTTGTGCTTATGTACTTTGACGTTTCTTCTCGTAGAAATACAAGTATTGAAGAATTGCAGCTATGATAATTTTTTTCAAGAAATTTTAAATACAAAATTTTTAACATTTTTATTTAGAAAATTTTTTTAAATTCTTTATAAAACTTCGAAATTTGAAATTCATCTTTCAAAAAAAACCAAACCCTCCTGTCAAATGCGTAACTACCTACTTTCCAATCAACATCCTACATCTTCTTTTCTAACCTCAAATCTAAAATCAATTTACTTAAAACTTGAAATCTCAGAAACGGATCCAAAAAAAATTGCTGATGATCCAATCAAAATAACATTAATCCTAACGATAAATCGAATTATTCAATTCCATATAATCCTCTTGATAGACACTGGGAGTAATAAACTTTGAAATTTTAAACGGCCAGTATAAAAAAGTGAACGGGTAAAAAAAAAATTATGAAATTCCAAATTTTACATTTTTCCTAAACCTATGTCAAAATTTACATGTTTATTTTTCTAATTTTTAATTTTTATTAAATAACGATATTGATAGACAAGTAATTCATTATCAAATAACAAGCAACGAGAAAAAATACGCTTACAAAGGATCCCCTCGAGGCCTCAGACTCTTCATTTATTATTTAAAGAAGGTCGAATTTGTAGTAGAAAGAGCACATAAAAATAATTTGAATTTTTAGCTGCGAATTTGATTTTTTCGATTTTCTAAAAATTTTGAAACCCTTTGAAAAACAATTTAGAATTATGTGAAGCCAAATTAATCCCAATTTGAAAAGTTGAAATGTGATTTTCTCTTGAATACCACGTCTCGAAACAATTGATCACATTTCTCAGCTGTTGTGATGCTTCCAATGGAATCCTTTAATACGTATTTTCGAACTACTCTAAAGTTGGTGCAATCTGAAATAGGAATAGTATACTTACAAAATGCATCAATTCAATTTTTTAGCACATAAAATATTTTAGTTTTGTCTGCTACGAGAAAATTTGGAAATACGTCCTGAAGAAAAATAAATTTTGTTTGGAGACGTCAAATTAACTGGAAAATGTGATAGATGTGTTAAGTGCATTAGAATTCCAGCATTTTAGATCGCCCATCGTAATTTAAGTTTTCCCCACTCGGTTACTTTTGAGGTTCTAAATGACTGTGATATTTCATACATTTATTCATGATGTGGAATATGAGCGAGGATCGGATCTTCAAACGTTTCAATTTCAAATGCTTCGCTGGTTCATAAAATTTTCAACCTTAGCAGCACTGTGTAGTCTACACACAATTTTTTCATTTTTGAAAGTTTCCTAGAAATCAGAAAATGAAGTTCATCTGAAAATTCGATTTTTTGAAAAATATTCTTTCTATTTACTCAATTCTTGATCAATCTAAAGACGAAGAGTTCGATTGGGTCCCTTTTAAGATGTTTTTTTGGTCTTTGTTCCTAGTGCAATATAATTTATTCAATTATTCAGGTAAAATTTCAAACCTAGTTTACGTTTATATTTCATATTTACAGTAATTTATGAAATTTTCGTTCAATTTTTCTAAAAATATGGTATGGATTACGAATCGAAATAACTTTCGCAAATGGTGTAACCTATGAGTAGAATTTTAGTATCAAAGAGGTATCAAAAAACTGTAAAGAAAAATTGAAAATATTTCGAGTATGTATGTTTGATGGTTGATTTCATTTTAGCCCTCAAAAAACCATCAAAAAATTCCATTTCTTGAAGCATCGATTTTGACTGAGATTTTTTTCAAAAAAATTGCCTAATACTGAAACAGGCAGTCTCAAAAAAAACCTGAAGGTAAAAAAAAATCTTAGATAAAAATGTCACCTATCTTTAAAATTGAAGGATAAAATGTCCTTTCAAAAAATTTAGATCAGAACCTATTTTCAATCATGTCACTGTATGGTCCCCAAAAAACAAGTTTTTATTTAATCATTACTTACTTGCATAACTTTGAAATTGAAGGGGTTGCGAACTTACGTTGTAAATTTTTCAAAATCTGAATTTTTAACGTGCTGTCCCTGCAGTTTTTAAAGCACCATCAATTTCCCCAACTGAATTTTTTAGAATATTTTTTGTTTCAATATACGTTCGTAGCCCCTTCAATTCTGAAATTAGGCAAAAAATCATGAGAAAAGGGTACTATCCCTTTACTTGGTTGAAAATATACATATTTTAATCCAAATATTTCTGAACAGGCAATTCCCCCTTCAATTTTGAATACAGACAACATGTCCACCTAAAGTTTCTTCTGAGTGGTCCCCTTATGCGACTAAATCTGGTGTACTGACCTACTGACACCCTGCACTCATCAGACACTCAGACGCAGAATAGCGTTTAAAAATCGATTTTTTTTCATCATGTTGGATAATTTGCCTAACCAGTTTGCCGTAAATAAATATTTCGCCAATACCTCGTTTACTGATATTGATTTTGATACCAATACTTATATTATTGATAATATCTATAATTGTAGTATCGTTACCACCGCCATACCATGTGAGAGAGTGTTCATTTTTATAAACTCGGGTCGAAATTGCTTTAATCACATTTGTATACGTAAGAATGATACCCTTTCATTTTTATCGATTAGTTTATTACTAATTTTGTAAATATAATTACGTAATTGACTACTTATTGGCTTAAGTACGATGTCAATTACCCATTATAAAATTTAAGCTTTATAAATGTCTCTTCACGATTACATTTTTAGCCGGAAAATGCCTATAATCGTCGAAGTTTTATGTATTTATATATTTTTTTTATTACTTTTGTACGTACGAGTAATTGTAAAAGCCATCGAGAATAAAATATTTTTACGTAATTAGATTTTATTAGCATGATATGTGACTTATTTCCGACGTTAAAACTAATGAATTCATATACGCGTGAAAAACGGATACACTCGTACAAAAAGACAAATAGAAATTGTTACGAAAATCAATTACTTAAATAAAATTAATGGTTTTAATAAATGTTTCGTTATGGTAAATTGGGCGTGGCCATTTTTCGCAGAAGCACAAAATTACCTGTTGAAATGTATCGCCTCGCATCGTTTTGAATCATGTGTCTACGTGTATTTCTCTGTAGTAGGAGCATATCCACACGTGCACATTGGCGAGGTTTTTTTTTTTATACTTACGTGCATCGATGAGAAAAAAGTGTATTGTACGATAAATTAAATACGACATCGTATTAGTAGGTGAACCTACTTTAGAACACAGTGAGCATCCTGGAAAAAGTATGGATTTTGTATATCCGAATCCTCCTTTCCATATTCGAACCACCAATGATTTAATCATTAGCCCTTATTAAAAAATAAGCTTTTAAATTGAAGGTTATGTTTAGCAAACTCGTGTCTTATCGTATAATTTTCAGATTGATTCGAATGATATCGTTACAGAATGATACGAGTATAATGATTCAAACACTTTTTACTAGCAACAGAAAAAAATCAATTCGTCTTTGTAGGTCGGAGCCCGTTTGAGTAGGTGCATTTTATATAATAAAATAGTTCATTTTAAAGAATTTTTTGACATTGAATAGAAATGTTCGACCATATTTTGAAACGTTTACACCTACGTTTTGTTATTCTGTTGGGTAAGTAAGCAAATTGTTCAACACTTTTGTCCTTTTTTTAAATTTTAGACTGAATCGATATATCTATCAATACAAAATCGAGTGATGATTTGAAGTTGATCGAAATCGACTTTTTGCAGATAAATCACCTGACTATTTTCTAGCTCATTATCGACAAAAAAATCTTTCAAAAACCTGCGCAGATTTTTTCTCGATATTCATACTCTGAACTGAACTATCGAAAAAACGTCGAAACTTGATCGAAATAGATTTCTAGTAGTTAAATTGACGATTTTTCCAACCATATCGACGATAAATCGCTTGATAAACGTAGTAGTCTACCACTCGCTTATAAACTGTGTTGAGAAAACTTAAGAACATATACAGTCTTCCATGTGTGACAGCCACACCCAAGATGGTTATATGAGTTCCCGTCATATGCTGTTGGATCTTCAGCAACCACCCGAAAAATAATTTTCACAGTACGTCAACATTTAAATCAAAGAACTATCACATCTCGACAAAATATTGAATTTGAAAAAATATGGAAGGAGGAACTCTTGGGTCATTTCACCTCCAGTGCCGAGTCCAATGGGTCAAATGAAGTCAAAATTGTTCTCTTAGGAAGACAAATCCCGCAAATGAAATGAAGTGGGCCCTAACTCAAAATTTGGAGGAAATCCTTTTCAGTGGGGACTTCAATGGAAGGTCAAAGAGAAGAAATTTTTTGAAATTCGCATCAGTGAAAATGACCTATACTGTATGAAATTTGTATTGAAATTTCAGCTTTCTAGGTCATCTTTGCCTTTTTTTAGGGCCCAAAAGTGCATTTTGGGGTCTTTTTTTCACACTGAGCAGCCTGCAAGACCTCCAAGTGGGGCTAGGAGACCAAAATTTCATCGTAGGTTTGATTCATGCCTCTGATGTGCCTTTTGTAGGTTTTGACTTTTAGACCCCTTTTGGCCGTTGTGTAGGGTGAAAAACTGAAAATTTGTGTGTAATCCTTGATTCATTTTTTTTTAAAGGTTTGCTTGTGCGTCATAAGGAGCTAGCTGCGAGTAAGACCGGATCTATTTTTTACCTGACTGTGCCAAGTCTGGAAACGTTTTCGTTCCAGTGTCAAGATCAAATGGTGAAAGTCAATTCGAATATTTACCATTTAGACCGATTGAGATCATCATTAAAATCTAATTATTTCGAAAAATTATTAACTTCGGGCGATTTCGAGCTTAAGAACGACAAGGTTTTGGAAATCCAGCCAAAACATGGCGAAATGTTTCCCTACGTGGTCGATTTAATCCATGGAAAAAAATTAATCGATGTTTTGAGCAAAGATAACTATCTTACATTGCTGGAAGCGATGGATCACCTGGGATTAGAAATAGATCTCAAAGTTGTGTGCACTTTTATAGACGACAATTTGAAATTGTATTCACCCCAAGACATGAAAATATTACAGTTGTACAATTTCATCAGAAAAAATAGCAAGTTCGAGTATTTACTACACAGTGTATTCAAATATTTCTCCGATAATTTGAGAACTGTATATACTCGAGAAATACTCGCATCTGTGCCGCTCAATCACCTTATTCTAATGATTACGTGGATTGAAAAAGTAGATGATGAAAAAAAAAGGGAAATCATCGAAACGTGTACCGAATGGTTGTACCATGACTTGAAAAATCGACTTCCTCTTTTGGTAATTTTGATAAATTCGATTAAACCAAAATTTCATTCGGCAGAAGAAAGCAACAAGAATAACAGTACTCTTACCAAATGCGGTATACACCAAACCAATGTTGATGACCAAACATATAAAAAATCCATTTCCAGTTGTTTGTTTGCATTGCTGGCTTATGGCGGGAAACTCAATCCTACTATACTTCGTAAGTTGACGTTATGTTATTATTTATTCGATTCACTGCCAAAATCTCGAAAACTAAGGCTTCTTAGGAAAAAACTAATCGCTTACAATAGAAATATAATTTCAAGCTCTGCGATTTCGTTTTTAAGAATTTTTTTCGTAGGATCCTTAGTTTGGTCAGAAAATTCACGTGTATAGGATTTTTTAAATTTCAAATCCATGGACTCTGTATAGGAGTCGAGCTTCCCATAAACATGGATTTGCTGGTCAAACTAAGGAACCAACAAAAAAATTTGAGAATCAAAATTCTTAAAGTTCTCTTTCTGCTTGAAGCTATTATTTTCATCATAAGATATACTTTTGCAATGACCAAACCTGCAAAAAATGACACAAAATTCCGTCACGCTGACTTGAGTACTTGCTCCAAGCACAAGCTAGTGATTTTATCAGATAAAAAAATATGTACATTGAAAACAGCTGCTGAAGCTCGTGTCTGAACTTCTTTTTATCACAACCTTTTCAGGTAGAGACGATTTATCCGCCGGTCATTTTGGTCTACCTTCTTATGAAACCTATGAAAACGAAGTATATGAGAAGAGGGCAGAATACGACGAATACGAAGAGAATGGACTATCTACTTCAGCCAATAGCAACAACGAATACAACAAATTGAAAAAATTCTTAAAAAATGGCAGTTTCTACGACATCAGGGTGCGAGCTGGAGAAAAAGAATACAAACTTCATCGCGCCGTTTTAGAATCAAGATGCGGCTATTTTGCAGACATTTTTCGAACCGAATACAATGAATCAGTCGCCAAATGTAATGGAATACCGGCGACGTTTCCTTATAAAGATGAGGAGTATTTACTCGACGGAGTAGATCAATCAACGTTCGATGCGGTGATCGATCATGTTTATTTTGATAAAGATATCAGAAACGAATTCAATGACACTCCTAGAGTTTTCAAGGCCGCTGATATTTTGAAAATTGATAGTTTATTGAAAGTTTTGAAAGTGTGGTTAGAAGATTCTTGCAAAGAAGTCAGTTCGCAGGACGTAGTTGAGGTAATGAATGGCGCTTATGGGAAAATGCAATACGAAGATTTATATTTGATTTCTTTATGCAAACATATTAGTACCAAGTGGCCTGAGCTCGATAACATGTCGCAATTCTGTTCTATTTCTTGTCCTATGCTGGAGAATATGCTAATGTCATCGCAGCTCCGTCTTGACGATCCGCATAAAATTCTCGATATCTGTTCGACATGGATAATTCACGATGTTACGAATCGATACAGATTTTTACCCCGAATTGCCAAAGCTGTAAATCCAAATTCTGTGGTAGATAAAGATGAATATAAAATCGAATCTTTAGCGGAGTTGAACAATTGTTCGAAGCAGTTCGTTCGAGATAAATTATGGGAAATTTTGTCAAAGATTCCATATATTATGCCTTCTGAACTGCACTTACCAAAGAATGGAATGACGAAATTGGAAGAAGTACCACTGTTTATCACATCGCTGGATGGAAAAACCGCTCAAATATTAAATGTTGATCTAGACGAAATCATGTCTTTTAGAATTCTCCAATTAAAAAACTCATACGATCCGTTTAGTTCGCGAGATATCAAGTCGGCATCTATGCTCAATGATAATTTATTCATTCTTCGAAGGTCTTACGATTCCAGAGCACTTCAGGTTTACAATTTTTCACTGAAAAAATCCTTCCTATTATCTTTTCATTTTGATAAATGGAATTATTATGATTGTACGCTATTGAGTTGTAACAACATACTTTACTGTTGCTCGGTCAAAGGAGGGGTAATAATGTTTTCGATGCAGATGAATCGTTGGATGGAAATTTCGAAAGACGAGTCGAAAAAAGAAAATCTCGTGTTCACGAGTGACGGGGAGAGTCTTTATAGGATGTATGCAGTATCTTGCTATGGTTCTTGGAGATACGTTGGGGAATTGTATAATTTCGAGAAAAATGAATGGGGTTGTGTGGCAGATCTACCGTCGGTAAGAGATATTTCCACTTATCCTGAACAGTTGACTGTCGCAAACGATACTCATCTTGCTGTGTTCACATTTCGGAAAATTTTTTTGTTTAACCGTGAATCGAAGACGTGGAGTCATTGTGATATTTCAAAAGACGTTACACACAAAACAAAACAATTGCTGTTTGCTCATTGTAAAGACAAAATGTTGCTTGTGGCGGATAATAAGTTGTACAATTTTTCTCCTTCAAAAAGAAATTGGATACTGAAGAAAGAAGTCCCATGGAAATATGGTGCCTTCTGGATCAACGTTATTCATAGACCTACAGTTCATGCCAATGCTAAAAACTGATACCGAATGTCAAAAAAACCAAAATCGAAAAATCATAACCATCGTGAATCAGTTTTCAGCATTGGTTCGTGCTAATTAATTTGTAAGTTCTAGTATCGCCTTGTTATATCTAACTTGATTTTTCAAATTAAACAATATGGCCGAATTTATCATACCAGCAACACAAATATTTCATTTCAGTAGACCTATGTAAATTATGTATTAATACCAATGAAGCAGCCTATAATAAGTGGACCTCGCACAGATTCATGGTTCGTTGATATGTTTGAGACGCTCTCACTGAAAAGGCTAAGAAGTTAGGTATGAATTCTGTACCAGAATCAGTCTTCAAATCACATGGTGAGTTAACCATTAGCCCTTATTAAAAAACACGCTATTGAAATGTAGGTCATGTTTAGTAAGATCATATCTTATCACATGATTTTCTGATTTAATAAAATGATGATAATGATAGTTTTATGGAATGGTATAATGATTCAACCCTTTTTTTACTGGCAACGGAAAATTGAACCGCAGTCTTTACATATCGGAGTCTGGCATGAGTTTAATAAGATAGCCCCTTTTAAAGAATTTTCTGACATTAAAACGAAATGTCCTACGACATTTTGAAACGTTTAGACCTACATTTTGTTATTCTGTTGGGTAAGTAAGCAAATCATTTGAACACACAATGTTTTGTACGTGTTTTAATAATTTTATATGATTAGGTATAGTTCGTCCTGTCCTGTGTAACACATCTTGTCATTATGATATTTTTGCATTTCTGTTCATCTTCATTTCGCGAAGAAAAGTTTTCTTTTGTTGCTTTGTTAAGTTTACTTCAGAGACGCACGTAAAGAGAGGGAACGGGCAGCTTGCCCCCTAGGCATTTGGAAAGTTGGTAAATCGTTGATCTTTGAATGTCAGGTGGTAAACAGTTGGCAAAATCACAATTCTATCAGTTAAAAAATTCATACTAAGTATTTGAAAATGCCAACTAAATATTCGAGTTAAAATGTATTTTTGAATGTTTTTTTTCAAAAAAATTTCGACTTCGCTGCACTCGGGCTGAATAAATTCACTACTTTCAACTAAATGATGAATATTTTTTCAAAATTTTGTATGAAGTTTTCATTTCAAAGGGCCTGAGCCACCCCTGACAACTGAAATGCTGAAAAATGTAATGAAATTTCAGTTTTTAAATACATTTTTTTTAAAATTTTGCCTTTTTTATGCTCGGGCTGAATGAATTTTGAATGAGTACATTTTTTTTGTTAAATTCAGCTGCTTAATGATCCAAGCAGAGTTGGCAATTTTTGGTAGACACCGTTGATATATTCAGTGATTCAGTTCAGATTTAGGTCAGTTGTAATGACTGTTGGTGCAACGTTCTGTTACTCGCTTGTTGCTATTGCTACCACAAATATTTCTGACCAATAGTCTCGAATTCTTCTTCTGTACGCAGCTATTTTTTAATACGTACCTATTTGAATCAAATTTTTCCAAGTATTTGTAAGGAGAAATTCTTATTTATCCCCAACAACCAAGTATGTAGTTAATTCATTGTATAATTGAACTCGAGTAACCTCATGTTAATTAATAACTAGCCTAATTAACCATGCGATATTACAAAATATGAATGATGAAAATTTATTTTGTAATCCTGGATTCATTTCTTTTAAAGGTTTGCTTGTGCGTCATAAGGGGTTAGCTGCGAGCAAGACCGGATCTATTTTTTACCTGACTGTGCCAAGTCTGGAAACGTTTTCGTTCCAGTGTCAAGATCAAATGGTGAAAGTCAATTCGAATATTTACCATTTAGACCGATTGAGATCGTCATTAAAATCCAATTATTTCGAAAAATTATTAACTTCGGGCGATTTCGAGCTTAAGAACGACAAGGTTTTGGAAATCCAGCCAAAACATGGCGAAATGTTTCCCTACGTGGTTGATTTAATCCATGGAAAAAAATTAATCGATGTTTTGAGCAAAGATAACTATCTTACATTGCTGGAAGCGATGGATCACCTGGGATTAGAAATAGATCTCAAAGTTGTGTGCATTTTTATAGATGACAATTTGAAATTGTATTCACCCGAAGACATGAAAATATCACAGTTGTACAATTTCATCAGAAAAAATAACAAGTTTGAGTATTTACTACACAGTGTGTTCCAATATTTCTCCGATAATTTGAGAACTGTATATACTCGCAAAATACTCGCATCTGTGCCTCTCAATCACCTTATTCGAATGATTACGTGTGTTGAAAAAGTAGGTGATGAAAAAAGAAGGGAAATCATCCAAACGTGTACCGAATGGTTGTACCATGACTTGGAAAATCGACTTCCCTGTTTGGTAATTTTGATAAATTCGATTAAACCAAAATTTCATTCGCCAAAAGAAAGCAACAAGAGAAACAGCAGTCTTGCCAAATGCAGTTTACACCAAACCAATGTTGACGAGCAAGCATATAAAAAATCCATTTCCAATTGTTTGTTTGCATTGCTAGCCTATGGTGGTAAACTCAATCCCACTATACTTCGTAAGTCGACGTTATATTATTATCTATTCGATTCTCTGCAAAAATCTCGAAAACCAAGGCTTGTGGGTAAAAAAGTAATCGCTTACAGCAGAAAGAGAATTTCAAACTCTACCATTTTGATTCTAACAAGGGTATTTTGCCAACTCGTCACCTCCGATCGAGCTGAAATTTGGCTCACTTAAAGAGCATATCACCCCGACCTTGCAATCAAATGTTGAGCTGTCGAAGTTGATTTTTCGACTTTTGGCAAATTTTTAAAAATAGAGAAAATAGCCCATTTGTAGGTATATCATTTTTTTACAAATACCATCAATTTTGAGGTAAAATTCTGCAAAAGTGTATGTATACCTAATTAAGTTGAACCCCCTAGTTGATTGACCATTTTCGAAGCGAGTTGACTTTTCTCCAGCATTTTGGAATCGCTCCAGAAAGCGCTGTATTCAACTTCGGCAGCTAAAAATTTAATCCTGGCGTTAAAGTGATATTGTTAGTTGATTAGCACGGTTGAATCGAAAATCCGAGACAACGAGTGGACATGTGTATTTTTTTACAATTCAAAAATTTCGTCTATAAAAACAAATTCCAAAATCGTCAATTTCTCTAGAAAATCGCGCAAAATTTCGCCTACCCCCTACAGTCAATTGCGACCATTCTCGAAGCGATCTGAAGCTACTAGCAAAAGTGGGTTTTTCTTCAGCATTTTGGAATCGATCCAGAAAGCGCTGTAATCAACTTCGGCAGCTAAAAATTTAATCCTGACGTTACAGTGATTTTGTAAGATGGTTAGCATGATTGAATCGAAAATGTGAGGTGACGAGTTGACACGCGTATTTGATTGGAACTTTTTGTATACCTACTCGAAATTTTCAAGCTCAAAAAATACGTATGTCCAACTCGTCATTTCAGATTTTCAATTCAGTCGTGCTAATCGACCAATAATATCATCCTAACACTAGGATTAAATTTTTAGCTGCCGAAGTTGATTACAGCGCTTTCTGGAGTAATTCCAAAGTGCTGGAGAAAAGTCAACTCGCTTCGAAAATGGTCAATCAACTCGGGGGTTCAACTTAATTAGGTATACATACACTTTTGCAGAATTTTATCTCAAAATTGATGGTATTTGTAAAAAATTGATATACCTACCAATGGGCTATTTTCTCTATTTTTAAAAATTCGTCGTAAATTGAAAAATCAACTTCGACAGCTCAAAATTTGGTTGTAAGGTCTGGATGGCATGCTCTTTAAGAGAGCCAAATTTCAGCTCGATCGGGGATGACGAGTTGACAAGGTCCTCTTGTAAGATTTTTTTTCGTAGGGTCCTTAGTTTAGCCAGAAAATTCACGTTCATAAAATTTTTTAAATTTTCAAACCCATCGATTTTTTATAGGAGCCAAGCTTTTCATAAACATGGATTTTCTGGGCAAAATAAGGACTTGACAAAAAAAATCTGAGAATAAAAATTGAATTTGTAGGTCTTTAAATTTTCTTTCTGCTTGAAGCGATTATTTTATAGCATAGGATAGATAATGACCAAACCTGCAAAAAACGACACGAAATTCTGTCACGCTGACTAATCTCAAGGAACATACATACTTATAATAATTACTTGCTACGAGCACAACCTAGTGATTTTATCAGATAAGAAAATATGTAGGTACATTGAAAACAGCAGGTGCAGGTCGTGTCTCAATTTCTTTTTATCACAATTTTTTCAGATAGAGACGATTTATCTGCCGGTCATTTTGGTCTATCTTCTGATGAAAGGTTTCAAGATAAAGTATATGAGGAGAGGGCAGAGTACGACGAATATGAATGGAATGAACCGTCTAAACTTGCCAATAGCAACAACGAATACGCCAAATTGAGAAAATTCTTAGAAAATGACACTTTCTACGACATCACGGTGCGAGTTGAAGAAAAATCCTACAAACTTCATCGCGTCGTTTTAGAATCAAGATGCGGCTATTTTGCAGACATTTTTCGAACCGAATACGCTGAAGCAGTGGCCAGATGTGATGGAATACCAGCGACGTTTCCTTATAAAGATGAGGAGTATTTACTCGATGGAATAGATCAATCAACGTTCGATGCGATGATCGATCATATATATTTTGATAAGGATATCAGAAACGAATTCGATGATATTTCTCGAGTTTTCAAGGTCGCTGATATTTTGAAAATTGATAGTTTATTGAAAGTTTTGAAAGTGTGGTTGGAAGATTTTTACAAAGAAGTCAGTTCGCAGTATGTAGTTGAGGTAATGAATGTCGCTTATGGAAAAATGCAATACGAAGATTTATATTTGATTTGTTTATGCAAACATATTAGCGCCAAGTGGCCTGAGATCAATAACATGTCGCAATTCTGTTCTATTTCTTGTCCTATGCTGGAGAATATGCTAATGTCACCGCAGCTCCATCTTGACGATCCGTATAAAATTCTCGATATCTGTTCAACATGGATAATTCACGATGTTACGAATCGATACCGCTTTTTACCCCGAATTGCCATAGCTATAAATCCAAATTGTGTGGTGAATAAAGATGAATATAAAACCGAAGCTTTAGCGGAGTTGAACAATTGTTCGAAGCAGTTCGTTCGAGGTAAATTATGGGAACTTTTGTCAAAGATTCCGTATATTATTCCTTCCGAACTGCAGTTACCAAAGAATGGGATGATGGAATTGGAAGAAGTTCCTGTGTTCATCACATGGGAAAACAGAAAAATCTTTCAAATATTAAATGCTGATCTAGACGAAATCACATCTTTTGGTATGCTCGCATTAAAAGCCTTATATGATCCGCTTAACTTGAATATCAAGTCAGCATCTTTGCTCAATGATAATTTATTCATCCTTCTACACCTCTATGAAAACATGGTAGTGGTACTTCAGGTTTATAATTTTTCGCTGAAAAAATCTTTCCTATTGTCCTCTCATTTTGGTGGGTCTGATTATAATAAGGATTATACGCTATTGAGTTGTAACAACGAAATTTACTGTTGTTCAAAAGATGGAGTGGTAATGAAATTTTTGATTCAGTTGAGTCGTTGGATGATAATTTCGAAAGACGGGTCGTACAAAGAAAATCGCATTTTCACTAGTGATGGGGAGAAGCTTTATAGGATGTACGAGTATGAGAATCAAGTATCCAAAAAGAGTTATTCAGGTTCTCTAAGCTACATTATGGAATCGTATAATTTTGAGAAAAATGAATGGGATTGTGTACCAGATATACCGTTGATTACAGATATTTCCTATAATCCTGAACGCCTGACTGTAGTAAACAATACTCACCCTATTGCTGTGTTCGCACCTTTTAAATTATATTTGTTTGACCGTGAATCGAAGACGTGGAGTCATTGTGATATATCAAAAGACGTTCCATCCCACTGGGAACGATTGTTTGCTCATTGTAAAGACAAAATCTTGCTTGTGGCAGACACTAAATTGTACAATTTTCCCCCTTCAAAAGGAAATTGGGAACTGAAGAAAGAACTGCCAAGTGAATATAGTTCCTACTGGATAAAGGTCATTCATAGACCAATAGTTGGCGCTAATTAATTATCGTAAGACCGGTTGTATCTGATTAAATTTTTCGAATTAAACAAGAAAGGAGTTTAACAAGAGGACATTGCAAGGGTTCATGGTTCCCTGATAATTTTTGAGACGCTTTCACCAAAAAAGCTATAATAGTATGAATTTTGCACCAGAATTCGTCTTCAAATCATCCTTACTAAAAAAATACCTACTACATTGAAATTTTGGTTATGTTTAGCAAGCTCATATCCTATCACATAATTTTCTAATTGATTAAAATGATAACTTGTGGAATGATGATCATGATTCAACTCCTTTTTACTGGTAATTAACAGAAAAAAATGAATCAGTTTTTATTTAAATTTCATAAAACTCAGTAAAACCCGAATCCATTTTTCCGAATAACAACTATCCCGAATAATTACGTAACATTTTCTTCTAAAACACTGGTTTTTGCCATGGAAAGGTATTTAGTTGATGACGAGAAAAGCCAAGGAAGGCATACGCATACCATGAGTAATTTTATAAATCATAGCAGTAACAACATGTGAGAACGGAAAGCTGAACAGTGAACAATCCAGACCTTTATGTTGGGCTAACCGAAGAACAAAAAGAATAAGGTTACATCGAAATCGCGATATTCCAATTCAGTATGAGTCGGCGTGTTAAAGCAACCCCAAAGAGAATGTGGTTGGAACTTCAGAACAGAATATCAAAAATTGTAATACAGTGCTTGGAAAGAGTACCGAAACGAGGACAATGAATTGGTTAGCTTCGAACCTTATCTCATAACATAAGTAAATAAATTCGTTTACTAAAACTTCATTTTTCCTATTCGAGAGAAAAGTTATTCAGAAAAAACACTATTCGAGAAATTGGCTGAGAACCGTTTTCACGAGACTTTTGCTGAATTTTATGATTTTTTGACCGTTTTAGCATAGGATATGCTCTTGCTATGAGTTATTTCGCGAAAAAGGTAACGAAATTCCGTTTGGACTTGAAAAAATTTTCAGATTTCCATCGACTTTCAGACATTTTGTCAGACTCTTTTTGAACTTCGAAAAGTTTTCAGATTTTCATTCACTTTTTGAACTTGGAAAATTTTTATAGATAATGCTGACTTTTAGACATTTCGTCAGATGAATAATTTAGACTTTTTGGACTTTGAAAATTTTATAGAGTAGAAGGTACGAATATGGAATACTTTTATGTAAAGCATTATATCTCCACTACCCGATAAGATAAAAAAGAAAGTAAACCCATAAAAAGGTAGCAAATTTTGTCTACTTTCACACGGTTTTGGTGAAAAAA
>FIZU01045135.1:0-16835 GCA_900064475.1 Pseudococcus longispinus
CAAAGGCCTAGCGGCACCGGTAAATATTATTCGATTGGGCTAAAATTTTATACAGTATTGTTTCATGACCAAAGGAACAAATTTAGCTTTGTTCCCGATTAAAAACTGAAAAAAAAATTTTCGCCATCTATAATAAGTGGCATCCTAACCCACAACCAATGCTTTGACACTGCAAAATGTGATTCGGGATCGAAAATTGATGATTTGGCACCGATAATTGATGATTTAGCAACGCAAACAAGACTCTGGCATCAACAAATAATGATTCTGTATCAAAAATATAAATTTGGCACCAAAAATAATGATTTGGTACCTAAAATCAATGATTTTGCACCAACAGTTGATGATTTGGCACCAACAATAATAATTTGACACCGACAAATAATGATTCGACACCTAAAAAATAATGATTTGGCACCAATAATAATGATTCGACGCCTAAAAATAATGATTTGGCACCAATAATAACGATTCGGCATTTAAAAAAAATGATTTGGCGCCGGAAATTATTGATTTGGCTCAGACAATTAATGATTTAACGCTGTAAACAAGAATTTGGCACAGACAATTAATGATTTGGCACAGACAATTAATGATTTGGCACCAAAAATAATGATTTGGCACCAATAATAACGATTCGGCATAGAAAAATATTGATTTGGCACTGCAAAAATGATTTGGATCAGACAATTAATGATTCAACGCTGTAAACAAGAATTTGGCACAGGCGATTAATGATTTGGCACCAAAAATAATGATTTGGCACCAAAAATAATGATTTGACACCTAAAAATAATGATTTGGCACCAATAATAATGATTCGGCATAGAAAAATATTGATTTGGCACTGCAAAAAATTATTTGGCGCCGAAAATTAATGATTTGGCTCAGACAATTAATGATTCAACGCTGTAAACAAGAATTTGGCACCGACAATTAATGATTTGACACCAAAAATAATGATTCGACACCTAAAAATAATGATTAGGCACCAATAATAATGATCCGGCATAGAAAAATAATGATTGGGCACTGCAAAAAATGATTTGGCTCAGACAATTAATGATTCAACGCTGCAAACAAGAATTTGGCACCAATAATAATGATTTGGCGCCGTAAATAATGATTTAGCACCAAAAATAATGATTTGCCTTCGAGAATAGGATATGCTTTTGCTCTTTCTGTTATATCAAAAGAAGTGCGCATCCCAGTTGACATAATATTAACATTTCTCGTCGAATGTCTAAAGATCAAATTCTGAAACAATCTAAATTCTTTATTTTTCAAACGTAAACTGACCACGTAATAAAATTTTTCAAAATCGAAAGAGTCAGGATTTCTGAAATTTTTCAAGCCAAGAAAATCGTTTGATATCGGAAGAATTTTCCAAGTCTGGAAAGTCTAAAATAGCTTGTCAAAATGTCTGAAAGTCACCGTGATCTCATAAATTTTGCAAGTCCAAGAAGCCTGTCTGACAAAATGTCTGAAAGTTGAGGCAATTACTAGAATTCTTCCGAGTCCAAAAAGTCGTGTTGGCCTGACAAAATGAAAATGACTAAAAGTCTGAAATTTTCCAAGTCCGAAAAGTCAGTTTAAATCTGAAAATTTTTCCAAGTTCAAAAAAGTTTGATAAAATGTCTCAAAGGCACTGTGGCGGAATTTTGCGTCGTTTTTTTGCAGATTTGGTCATCGCAAAAGCATATTATTCTATGCTAAAATTCGATCTTATCTTTTTTAAAGGTTTAAATGATTTCTTGTTGAAAAACAAAAAAGTTCCTGAATTTGAATCGAAGGGATTTACTGCATTTGAGAATACCCAGGGGAGGGAAGCAGGCAAAATGAGGAAAACTAAATATATTTTAATGTAAAATCTAAAGCTCTAATACATCACTCATCATATTATTTGGACAATTTCGAAATGCAATACTTAGGTTAGGTACACAGGAGAAGAGGGGGAAAATCTTACATATATTGCATATATTTTCTATCAACGACTATCCAATCTTCTTAAAATAAATTAATAAACCTCTCTGGACCGAAACATAAATTCATACATCATTTCTCTCCCTTCCCCTCTCATTTCCTCCATCATCTTCAACACATCTCAAATTAAAACCGAAACATTGCCATCGTCGAATCTTCCTTACAACTCACATATGCTATCGAATCGATCGTCATCCTAATACTATTCCCAAAACCCCCCTCCCTTCATCCAATCCACGTTTATTTGACAACTGACATGAAATCACGCGCAGTATTACCGTCCTGCAGCTATATGCAAATCACCATATCTCTTCGCTTCATTCGCCAATATCTCACTTCTCCCTTTAGCTATCTATGCCTCGTCTTGTACTTTACTATTCCCATATCCTGGGCCATGTCCGCCTCACAGTTTTACGCATCGATTAGCTCTTTACGTAGGAATGCAACAAACGTACCCAGTTCAGCCCGGAATCACGGTTTATCAAATACGCTTCAATCCTTCTCTTTCATCACTCTTCATCGCGCATAAAATACAAATTGTAAAAAAAATATTATAAAATCCAAACAATCGAATGATACTTTTGCATCGACAGCGCCAACGTCACCTCTCGAGTGCTTTTCCTTTTTCCTCATTTCCTCTTCGCTTCTGTTACCACGACTGCATATCATTAACAGACGGGAGACACGAAATCGAAAGTACGTAACACACAGATCGCATCATCCAACGTCGAGTTTTCGATTATTAAATAATAAACTCGCTTATTCTCCAAGTCGAATACCTGCAGCCTCCGGGTATCTTGTCATTAAGTAATATCTTTCTTCGATTATGGCATCCCCTTCGCCTCCTCTCCACTCGTGCTCAAAACAAGCGTATACCCGGTCTCCAGGGGGTCCTGTTCCTGACCCCTGTGGCCCCTTTTACCCTGCTAATGTCACCGAACGCTGCGTGAGATCGATATATACCTATTACTCTACGATCCTTACGACGTACGACTCCATTCATAAGCTTCTCGCTTTGTATCTGTGGCTGCATTCTTCGTCTTTACGAGTGGTTTTTATCGGCGAATAAAATCGCACCGTAGGACAACGTATCTACATTATAAATATCAATTTTACCATCTCGTGTCTCGTGCCCTACACTCTTGCCTTCTCCTCACACCCTGCTGCCTTCGTATACCCGGCGTAATCTCGGTAATAACATTATCACACGTACCACTGGCACTGTCCAATGCTGCATGGGATTTACTTTTAATACTTCTCCATCTAAATTTCGATCTCTTTATCTCATTGCGAACTCGAAATCTCTCATGTGCATATATTACATTCGTATCTTTTTTATACATTTTTTTAATAAAACGTGTAACTGGTTTTTTTCTTATTTCGAATGGGTTACGCTGTGAGGCAGTTAGATCGCAATTCTCAAACCCTCCTCACCTCGCTTGGGCCACATACGATGTGAATTCATAATGAATACCATATTGTGGTATATACGAAATAGCCCATTTAATACTAGTCCTATTCAAATGGAATATAGGTGTATTATGTTTACGTATACATAATAACGAATTTAAATATAGGATAGGGACCGACCATACCGCGCCCATTATTATCTTAGGTACTCGTTTAATTACCATAACGAGAAATACTACCGTGCTAAAGCTCTTTTCGTGATTAAACAGGAAAAAAATCGCTACTGTAGCGACAATATAATAAAGCTCTATTCTGACAAAAAAAAAAAAAAGCTAATACGAAACACGTACGTAGCTGGCAGCTACCTATAAGCAATGGATTTGAAATAGGTAAATAAAAAATATCGACAAATATTGTTTTCGTTTTAAATTTAGTTCGATTCGTGTACAAGTACGAGTTTTTTCTTTCTCGTGTACCTATTCGTATATTGACACTGATATGATATAAACATTGAGAAATTTATTTACATTTTTAATACTATTTATCGCGGTAATATTTCGGAATAATAATTTTTAAGGAATGGAATTTTTCATCTTTATCAAACGTGAAACTCGAACCAAAAAATATATCGCGGTTATCGCAAGAAGATGACGCATAAAACACGTATTTTCCGCGAATACGAATAACCAATCGAATACACGTTGCATATGCATATGTTTATAGCCAGGTATCCCTATCAATGGACCAGAAATAAGTATACGTTAGATGGGTTGCTAGAAAAAGTGATTCAGATCGAAGTCAGAAGTGACGATACCTGGGTTGTAAATCAGTTCTAATTTTAGATTTGCCAAGCAGATAACGCGGTTTCGGAGTAAAGGAAGTAGTAAATTTTCTAAATGAAATCGAATTCTAGATAAATTATAATAAAAAATTATATTCGCGAGCAGCGATGGAAATTAATTCAAATGATAGAAGAAGACATTCGGATATTTTTTACAAATTTTAATTTGAGACCATTCTGCCCTCCCCCACCATCCTATTTACTAAAAATAATTTGAAACAGTGGGCATCGTAACTAAATTCTTTCAAAAAAAAAGGTACTTTAGTAATGATAATTTTTCATCAACCAATCAAATGCCAATTGTCACCGACATGCTTTCGACATCTGACTTTTAGACATTTTTGGACTTCGAAAAATTTTTCAGATTTCCATTGACTTTTTGGATTTTGAAAATTTTAGAAATAATGCTGACTTTAGACATTTTATCAGACAATTACTTTAGACTTTTTGGACTTGGAAAAAATTTAAGATTTCTACTTGTTTTTTTGGCGTGCGTTGGAAAATTTCAAAGTTGTCAGACAAACATTCCAAACTTTTTGGACTAACACAAACTTTTGAAAGAATTAGAAAAAAAAGTGGATAGGAATTGATGCCTAGAAATGATTTAGAAATAAAACATGACATGGATATGTCTTAAGACAGAGGGTCTGGAAAATTTTTTGTTGTATTACCTGCATTTTGACGTCGCATTTTGACGTCGCATTATTTCAATAGTCAGAATTACTTTCTGGACTTGGAAAATTTTAAGATGTAAAAGTGATTCTAACATTGAGAAAATTGTCAAAATTTTCAAAATCGTTCAAGAAACTGTCAAAAATTTCGTAAAAATGATTCAAATTTCAACAAATTTATTCAAAATATGAAAAAAAAAATCAAAAAAATGAAAATCTTGAAAAAATGTTGTTAAAATTACCAAAAATTAGTAAAAAATAGTATAAAAATAGTACAAAATTCATGGAAATAATCTAAAATTTCGTATAAATTCATGAAGTTGTCATAAAAATTATTTAAAAATGTCATAGATACGAAAAATTAAAAAAACTGTCAAAAATCTCGTAAAAATGGAAAAATTTTCATAAAAATCATTAAAAATATGAAAAAATTATCAAAAATTTCATAAAAATTCAAGAAAATAATGCAAAAATTGCAAAAAAAAAAAGATAAACTGTTGGAAAATGAGGTAAAAATTACTGAAATTCTAATAAAATTGAAGGAAATATAGCAGAAATGGCCACAAAATCATGAAACATTCAAAAAAATTTCACAAAAATGTTAAAATTGTCAAAAAATTGTAAAAATCGTGCAAAAATCATGGAAATAGTTGAAAATTTCGTAAAAATTCTTGAAGTTGTCAAAATAATGTATGAAAAAGTCACCGTCGTTTCCATACTACCCACGAAACTATAGAACATAGAATATGCTCTTGCTGATTGAAAATTTTTTACAGTCCAAAAAAGTCTCATAAATATTTCTCAAAGTCAGTGGAAATCTAATAATTTTTCGTCCAAAAAAGTTTGACAAAATGTCTAAAAGGTAGCATTATCTCTAAAATTTTATAAGTTCAAAAAGTCAATGGAAACCTGAAAATTTTTAAAAGTCAAAAAAAGTCTGACATGTCAAAAAGTCAATGAAAATCTGATAACTTTTCCAAGTTTTAAAAAGTATGACATAATGTCAAAAAGTCAATGGAAATCCAAAAATTTTTCCAAATCCAAAAAAGTCTGACATAATGTCAAAAAATTAATGGAAATTCGAAAATTTTTCCAAATCCAAAAAAGTGTGACATTATGTCTAAAAGTGGGCGTGACGATTTTTTGTGACGGAATTTTCCGCGAGATCACTCCCCATAGCAAAAGCATATCCCATGCTAAAATGGTAAAAATTACCAAAAAATCATAAAAACTGCAGAAAATCGCGTATAAGTTTTTGAAATTTTCACAAAAATCAGTACGAACACTTTAAAAACGATAAAAAAATCTCGTATAGGCCTAAAATTTTCACATTATTTTTCAAAATTTCCACGACTTTTCGCCATGCAACATTTTTTAAGGTCTTTCAACCACTTTTACGACATTTTCCAAACACTTTTGACGAGATCTTCGATACTTTTTATAATTTGTATGACCTTTTCGAAACAATTTTTATTGATTTTTATGAAATTTAAAGGAATTCAATTTTGACAATTTTCAACAACATTTTCGACGATTTTCATTATTTATTGTCTATAGAGATTTTTCTGAAAATTTCAACCATTTTTGCAATGTGTATCATCAATTTGTGAATTTTCAACCAGTTCTACATTTTTATATCACTTTAAAAATTCGAAGAGGAGGTGAAAAAATTCCAAAAATTTTGTTTTCAAGATTCTCCCTCTTCTATGGAGCTAAAAAGGTTCGAATTTTATGCTTAATTTTAATTTATAGGTCGTAAACAAGATTACTAGATGGAACAAAATGTTCAAAATTTTGAGATCTCAATTTTGTCAGCTTTCCCCTTCATTTGATTTGACGCTCCAAAATCAAAAATTGACAAATTTTGATAAATTTTTTTTCATGTACTTGTCAAGAATTTCCGAATTGAAAAAAAAAACATTCTTTCTCGCTAAACTGGGCTCCGGAGGTAAATACTAATGTCTAACAAGAATTTTTTTTTTTTTGAAACTGACTTGTAATTTTTTTAAAATTTTTATCACGAAAAATGACCAAAATTTATAAATGTTGCCAATTTTAGGTGGAATATATAGTGCCGGAGGGGGGGGGGGGGGGTTCATTGGGGGGGGGGGGGGGGGGGGGGGGGGGGGTTCATTATGCACTATTTTCTTCATACTTAGTTTTCCTTCATCGTTTAATAATATTTTTTGTATTTTGAGAGAGATTGTTTTAGATCAAAAAAAGTGGCAACAGTGATTTTCAAATTTTTCAAAAAATCCAACTCATTGATCTGATGAACATCGAAACCCCCAATTTCCTGGATTTCAATTCCGCCAAACCATAAAAATTTAAAATTTATGTCACTCATCCTACCTCCCTATCAAAACTTTAGGTACCCCTATTTCATTTTAAAATTGATTTGAAAAGTTCTGGTTGGCGGAATTCGGGTTCGATTCTCGAGGTCTACAACGATGCAAAATATGAAAAAAAAAAATTGACGGTGAAAGAAAGTCAGAGAGTACACCCTCAAAGTTTATTATCTACGGCTAACAAAATTTTTCGTGAAATTTTGTATCGATATCCACCTCACGTGATTTTTACTCATTTTACAACATTTTGACAAATACGTTAATTTTTCTTAAACTTGAATTTGTCCCAAATACGGGATTTAAAAGCTCCAATTTTCATTCTTTGAGGCTCGATAAACATACTCATACAAAGATAAAATTGTATTAGGCAATGAGAGGGGGGGGGGGGGTGTCAGAATTATACTATTCTCACGGAATTGCGATCTAGATGAACAACATGGGGAGAGTGAAACCAGTCTTTGTTAAAATCATCGTGACATTTAATCTTTTCAAATCACTCTTCGTACAACTACTGGTACAAACAAGAAGGGAGATCGTTCCATTTTCCCATTACCATTACCCCGTACACCTTCACCTTTACTATCACAATCGTCGGACTACGCTACATTTACAATCGTAAACCGATCGGGCTGGTTACTTACCAAATAGAAAATACACCACTCCGAATATGATAAAGGTGACGCAGATAATCGAAGCCAGCAGATTATGCTCATAAACAACGTAATTGGAAAACGAACACGGCCGGAAGAAATCACCGAACGGAGACTTGCTCTCGGTAACTCCACCGATACTTTCGGCTCCTCCGCCGCTGGCATTCCCATTGGCAGGATTCTGGGTCGTTGTGCTTCTGTTCATCCCTTCGGAGACCAATTCGGCGGACATCTGAAACGATACGAATTAGGTTAACGCGGTCGGCACGGGCACAATGATAACCTTGAATGCGACGAGGAAACTTTTACTCGGGGGGAAGCTGCGAAGTGAGAAAAAAACATCGAAACGAACCGCATTCTTATAAATCCTACGAATGTACGAGTCGAAAACCCCCACATAAGTCGAATACCGGAGACTTATAAGGTTCGGCGGTATTTAATACGCAACAATTAACCGATCGATTATACTCTTTTTATACGTTTTAATTACGTCGATTGAAATCTGTAGGCAGGCTTTTCTTTGTAATTAGTCTGTCGGCAGCCTGTTTCAACATTTTTTTCCTTCGTAAGTACCTGCTTCGTACGAGTTTGCAATATGATACGTGCATCTGCTTCGATCTATGGAAAGTGAAACTCACTCGTACGAGCCAATTATGTCGAAAAAATTATCACCGCGGTGGTACCTAAGCTTAGGTTGCGTTGGTCAACGATGGCCCATTTTTTTTTTTCGTCACTTGATAAAGACAAAAAGAACCACGATTGTTGTATTTTTGAATCGATAAACGTTGTCGTCGCGGAGTCATTTTACGAGCTTATTTTTGTAACCGACTAGCACGTTGAAATAATCGTAGCGTAAATTCTATTCGTATTAACCTGGTTACCGTCCATGTATTTATAATTCTCCGGCATAAATAACTTTCATCAAAAGCTTCACCCTTTTCCGTTTCAATAATGCACTCGCGGTCGCGCGGAAAAACCACCCGCGAGAGTAAATTTTTAAACACCTAGCTGCAACTCGACCATCAAACGATTCACCCCGTCCCGCTCGGCCGGCCGGAGAAACTCGACCCGCGAGTACATAAAAACGCCGGTAATTATTTCCTCGTATATCGACGACATATCGAAATTAAACCTGTCAATAAACGTAAATTAATCAATGATCACGTATGCCTCGAGAAAAATACCGCCAATTAACGCCAACGAGCGTGTTAAATCGCCAACCACGAACGAGCTTTTATACGAAAATTATGCAATATCGGATAATTTTCACCTTAAAATCCATTTATACGGTACCACGAATGTATTCGCTGGTTCATTCACGAAAAATATTAGACTTTAAGGTTTCGAAAAACGTCGCGTCGTAATAAGGATTCGTGCCGTTGATTGGCGCGATTCCGTTGGATTCGATTAGGCGCCAAAAAATTCCACTTAGGTTCGATTCCATTTCGTTAATTAGAACAGTCGCGATTTCAATATACACAATAATATGAAAAAGTTTCACCGAAATGCTTACCTTTTAATGAAAAACCTATGCGAATATTCTTCCGGGTAGAAAATAACGTACAAAAAAATGAAATTTTTCTAAACACATAGCCCGGCGGTTTAACGAACTTCACTAACGTATTAAATCGAAATAATTAATTTACCGATGGATTAATTAATTTAGAATAAATTCTAGGCATTTTAACACTTTAACGCAACGTAATAATTAATGTTCGCGAACTGTAAACACGCCGAAATGTGCGAGCATAACACAACTGCACCATCACCATTCAAACCAACGAGAAAACTGCACAGAAAAACAACGCATGCTTGCACATGATCGATTTCGTTTCTCTGTGATGTCGTCTCATCGACTGGATGACGTGATCTGTGATTTTAGTTCATAGATGAAAAATAACAATAGATAGCGTTTTGATCGATTTATTGGTAATTACCGGTAATTTATGTTTCTGTAATTTTCGTCATCCTGCAACACCACGACGACGTCGTGAATTTTTTAATATTTTTATCTCTGTTGCAATTATTTGCCTTTTTCCTGTTCAATTAAAATCGTATCGTAAACAGGGCCAAGGTTCGCGAATATTTAATTTCGAGTGTTATCAACGTCGATTATTCAACGAAGGAATTTGACGTCGACCCACTCATCTATATTTAGATTGTCTGAACGATGCGATGATATAATTTTTTCAATTAAGGTCCGACGGACGATAACTAACCGATAACGGCGATAGGATAATCGTATTTCGTAATACGTTGCTGACTACGAACTATTTCTAAAAAGGGCGTCATTTACCTAAATATTTCAAATAAAATCCAACCTGTGCATGATTATTTTTTTCAATGTCAAATCGCCGTCGACCATTTCACAAATCTGTTACGTTACTTCAAACATCTGAAATTCGAAGAAACATGAAGTATTAGTTTCAAACAAACGTACACCAAAAAACACATAATTAATATTTTATATTTTCAAAATGATAATCAGTCATGCTCGCTACGGAATGTAACAATATATTAATTAGATCCGGGAAGCATGCAATTTAGAACTGTGTGTGGAATTCAAATCAAGCAAAATAGACTATCGGGGATTCGGATGAGATTATTACATTAAAAATACTGTCTTCACTAATTACCTCGTATTTTCAACATTTCAAACGAAAAAAGAAGAAATTAAATTAAAATGGAAAATAAATATTCGAACTTATGAACAAAATTATGGTATAAATTACAATTATTGAAATATGAAATAACTTTGCATTACACGTAGATAACAGGATACCTAGATGAAATCTACTAACATCACAAAGATCATGTTTTCCAATAGGTATAACCACAAAGGAACAAAAGTAACTATTTTTAAAAAGAAAACAGAAAACCAACAGGATTTAAAAATTCAGACTGATGTTAAAACACACAACACATTCAAACACTGTATTCGATCACAATGTCATTCTAATTTACTCGGTTTTTCCTTCGGCGGCTAATTTAGCTTTTAAAGATGCTGGCATTTCAGGCGGCGGTGGACGCGGTAGAGCCAAAGTAACTTTAACGAAATCGTAGATGAACCATTGTAAAGCAGTTAAAGTACCGATCATGACTATCCTAGGCGTAAGTCCTTTCCATAATCCCATAAAACCGATACGTTTGGTTAATTCGATAGCGGATACGTTCTTTTCTTGGTTCAATTTGGAGACAACGGTGTCAGCGGGATGGGAAACGATGGCGCAGAAGACACCGGCGATGTATCCGGCGGCAAACGTGACAACTAGTTGTTCGCTCTTGGTACATTCGGCTCTGGGTTTAGGTACGACGTGTTTATACAATAATTCTACGGTTCTTTCGAAGCAGGCGAATTTCATCATTGTGTATGGAATTTGACGCATCCATAATGGAGCTACACTTTTGAAGAAAGCGTTCATGCCTTCTTCTTTATACATTTTGGGTGCTGCTTCACGTAACGTGCTAGCGAATCCGGGTGTCGTTTGAATTTTAACTTTGATTGATTCCATAGGGCTAAGGGCGATATCGGCGAAGAATTCGGCCGATGCTGATGCAGCTAGATATACGGATGTCCTCCATAAGTAAGAGTTCTCTTCACCTAATAGATCGGTATACAATACTTTGAAGTATTCGTAGAAGCCGAATTTGCATAACCCTTGGGCGGAGTATCCGAAGAAGGTTGGGGCCCAACCACGAGCCAAACCACGGGCTCCGTCTTCTGCTAGCGTTACTTTGAATCCGTTGATTACGTTCTTATATTTGGCTGGATTTACTTGCAGACGACATTTCACAAGGTCAAGCGGTGTGACCATTGTGTGAGTAAGACCGCAGGAGAGAATACCACCGAGACCGCATAATGCGAAGTATTTGTTCGATCCATAAGCGCAGCTATCACCTGGATTGGGAGCAGCGGCCGATGCGGCTGCGATGGTACGTCCAGTTGGCATCACTAGACCAGCATCGGTCTTATCACTCGTACCGAAATGGTTCGAGTACATTGTATTGTACGGCGTGTTTTTCACGTTTTCTAAAGCTGGCAGTAACATTGTGACAGATTCGCGTAAATACTGCTTTTCGGACTAATACGCGCACGAAATACTTCAACTAAATGCGAAAATTTGCTAACCCGAGCGAACTTCGAACACTACCCAAATTCGAGCGAATGATGAAAGAGCAGTCACAGATGAGAAATGGTGGAAAAAGAAAGTCGAGATTGCGAAATTTGAAAAAAAAACTTGTTCTAGTTTTTGGACGTTGCAATAAATTTAGAATTTTATCCATTAATACCGCAATGAAAGTTGAAAAAATTGAGATTTAGAAGAAAACCACTTTTAACTAGAACGAACTTTCATTTAAAAGCCCACGAAATACAAATTTTCAAGTTATTAGTACAAAAATACTAAAAAATTGATGATTATTTCGTCTGATTGTTGTTCCACAACACAAATTCAACATTCGTTCGCTAGGTAGCGTTTTTTCTTCACCATTTCTTATCAAATTTATTCCCCCTTCACTTCAAGTACCCACGTCTAGGCTAATTACAACAAAACATTCCATCAACTTTCAGAAGCTCTCATGTAGGGCCACGTACAGTTTAATATAACACTCGACGGAGTTAACTCTTATGTGTCCCTAATGTGATCACCGCGTTCATTTTTCAAATTATTGATAATTTCAGTAACTTCCTTGGATCGCCGATTGAAGCTGTTCATCTGCTGTGCTGGCATCTTCATCACGTACTTCTACTACGGCATAATCCAAGAGAGAATCACCCGAGGTAACTACGGAGATGAGAAATTCACCTGCATACTATCTTTGGTATTCATACAATGCGTCGTAAACTATTTTTACGCAATATTCACTTCGGTGACGATTTTGAAAGAAGGCGAAGATACGACAAGAACTTCGTACTACGTGGCCGCCGCCCTCACATATCTAGTGGCTATGCTGACCAGTAATTTAGCCCTGCAATGGGTTAATTATCCAACTCAAGTAATTGGCAAATCTGGTAAACCGATTCCGGTCATGATACTGAGCGTTTTATTGGGTAAAAAAACCTATCCATTCAAGAAATACTGCTTCGTACTACTCGTCGTCATAGGTGTAGCTTTATTCATGTACAAAGATGGCAAATCCTCAACTTCCAGTTCGATATTCGGATACGGCGAGTTATTAATTCTCATTTCTTTGGTAATGGACGGTCTAACCGCAGCAGTTCAAGAACGTATGAGAAGTGAATCGAAAACGAAATCTGGACATTTGATGATTAACATGAATCAGTGGTCAATTGTCGTCTTAGGTGTCGCTGTGCTTCTCACAGGAGAATTCATCAGTTTCATAGATTTCGTCAAACGACATCCCAGTGTTTTGTGGGAACTCGTGTCTTTCTCAGCGGCCAGCGCTTTTGGGCAGTTTTTCATTTTCTTGACCGTCACCGACTTCGGGCCTTTGCCTTGTTCGATAATCACAACGACTCGGAAATTCTTCACTGTTTTGGCATCCGTCATCATTTTTGGAAACGTTATGCTGACGCGTCAATGGATCGCTACGATCTTTGTATTCTCTGGATTATTCTTGGATAGTTTTTTCGGTAAAGCAGGCAAACCAGCGGCAAAAACTTGATAATTGTGATAGATTAGAAGTTTGAATCACTCCGTCAAATGCAGCGCTTATCGTTGTTACTTTACGATAACTTACGATAACCTCTTCCGAAATTCATGCATTTACTTAGAACTATGACCTAAACTGAACCGATGCTGAGCACAAAATGATGTGATCTTAATATTAAGTTGAATCTTTGTCTACCTATGTATTCGTCATTGTATCAATGATTATGTTAAATTTATTTTCATTATTATATTTTGTGTACGAAATTTTAAGGAAAAATTAAATGAAATTTACCTGTTCGAGTTTGATTCTTGATTGGGTCTGGGAGCAATGGAGCATACTCCAAATAAAATGATACTTCGCCGTATAAAAGCATTTTAATATACCACACTCTGTTCCGTTATAACGCCTACCGAGAAATAAAAATTAATTACAACTTAACAAAACATCGCATAGTATAAAAAGATAAACCTACGAACGTCGACAAACTGAGACACAAATAGAGAAATAACATATATACAATAATTCGAGACCCTCTTTTATAATATAAATCGTATCCGCAACAAAATAACGATTTTTAAAAAAGGGTGAAATTGTTACCATACAAACAAGTAACGTAATTAATCAACACAATTCGGCTACAACGAAACCGAATGGACGATTGTACGTACGATAAAAAGCTCTATTTTTCGAGAACGAGTATTCGGTAATACTGTAACTATAATAACAGAGCGAGGATGAAATAGTAACAACATGAATAAGCATTTTTATATTTTAGAAAAGGAATAAAAATAAAAAATACTTTAAAATTATCACATCACAATGAAGGACGAATTTCCCTGGTTCAAGATGCATTATGTTTATCCATTGCAATCTGTTTATCGATTCTTTCTTCTTTCATTTTAATAGCGTGCAATTGCTGTAAAAAAATATGAAAAATTAATGAATCGAAAAACCAATAAGACTTCTTTCATCAATCAACTTACTATTCTGAGTTGCTTATATTGCGATAAAAATTGATCCAGAGGTAATTCTCCTTCGAGAAATTTATCAGCGATAGTTTCACTTTCCGAATCTAACGTAGTAGCTGCCTGTTTTAGTCGTTTCTACGAAGAATACATGTACATTAGAAAGATATAATGAGAAATATTTTTCTACGTTGAACTTTGGATAAATTAGTCAACTTACCTTTACATTCACTGGGGCTCTGATTTCAGCTAATTTCATATAATTATCGTATAATTCTTTACATTTATCTCTATGCTCTTCGAATATAGTTTTTTTATTTTCATTATCGGTTTTTACTTCTTCGATTTTTTGTTCTAATTCGACATTCTTTTCTGGAAAATTGAAAAATACGATTAATAACGGGATTTACCTCGAATCGAGAAAAAAATCAACGTACTTTCTAATTCCTCGGTTCCGTTGATTAAATCTACGACGGTTTGTTTGAGAGACTGAACGTGAGGTAAATTATTGACGAATTTTTCCAAATCTTCTTCGTCTTCGTTTATTTTTTTTAATTCTTCGACGGACATTTTATGCAATCTTCCGACAACGCTGCTCTGTAATCGGATCGATGTCGTTAATACGTGAACATAAATATTACTAAGAGAAGATTGATTATACTCGTAGATGCACTTACCATAACTTCGAAACTTTGTTCAAATTCTTCGCTACAGGGACTAGCTTCGAAGAAATCTAAAAACGGTATGATATTAGATGAAGAATACAACGCGGATAAAAATCTACGAGTAAATTTACCTAAATTTTTCGATCTACACGAAGCTGTAATAGGCGATTCTTTTTGTTTTAGTGGAGGAGGATTACGTTGCAGTTCACGAATTATAACTTGTACAACTCTACCGAGATCCGAATATGCACAAAACTAAAAAATAAACAAGATTCATGTCAAAGCATGTTCAAACGATCCATTCGGTAAAACTATGACATTCAGAAGTAATTTCATTCAGCTTACATTTAAAAATCCAGGAGCACTGACAATTTCACTGTTTTCATTAACCCATTGATGAGATATAGACGGAGTAATTTTCAGCAACGGTCTCTCCATCGGAAAATCAGGACCGAGGATAATCAACATAGCGAGTTTATTCTCACCGGCTACAAATTCGATAGAGTACTCGGAATTCGGAGTAAGTTCTGAAACACTGTGATAAAATTCTCGTCAATCATCGTCTTCGTAGTTTCAGTATAGTGATGAAAATTAACATATAGAAAAGCAACTTACTTATCGTTGAAAACTTTCAACGTATTAATTTGTCTGATCCGGTCATCGTTATAATCTGTAATACGAGTGCAAAACGATGCACTTGGAATCATTGAAAGTAATGGTGGGCTTGGAATCATCGAAGGCAACTATATCGCAGCTTGCTTTCCTTCGTTCGACGTGTTTTATAGAAACATCAACAATAGAATTCACACGAAACCAACCAACAACACCGTTAAATGAAAACACATGTAAATTCATTTAAAATGAATTAAATTACGAAACTATTTACACATTGTTTTTGGCAACTGAGTAATTAACCAAGTTTTAAAAAGTTCGGACTTTTTCTTTTGCGAATTTACGAATTCACTTTATCAGTTGTTTTATCACAACACAAAAAAAAGAAAAAGACTCAAATGACTCAAACGAAAACCTTTCAAGCAGCCTCTAACGGCAAATTCATGCAGCTTTCAAATTACAGGTGAGGTAATTGAGTAATATTTCAATAGCTCAGTAGCTAAGGGAAATTCTGCAATTTTAAAAAAATTCACTCTACCTTCATAAAATTCTATAAAATTGTTCATTTGAACATATTTGAAAAATTTAAATAATATTAAAATTGAAATTTCACGATAAAGAAGTCAATTCTTCAAAAATGAACTAATTTCTTGAGAAATTTTAAACACATTAGCTTGGTAACACTGAATTCTCTTACGACAATTTTTCGAAAAGTCGAGCGAACTTTTCGCAAGAAAATTGAAGATGAGGGCGAATAAATTCATTCTTCAACATGTTCATATTCAATTTTTCGTTCAATTCAATGTAAAATCATCTTCAAGGATTTTTCTGAGGACCCTGACCTTGAAACTCGAGCAAACAAATCGTTCATTTCCATTCTGAGGAAAAAAATAACATCCTCCTTTCTTCCTCCTTCAAGCTTCAAGTCCCATTCTTTCTTTTCTTCTTTCTCAAGTTTGCACATTTTTAGGGTTTTGCGCGTAGCGCTAAAACCCTATTGCAATCACTTTTTCTTCTTCAGGTTTTTTTATTCTTCAATTAGTAGCCAATCAGCGAACGATAATTCTCACAGGCCAA
>FIZU01045137.1:0-10277 GCA_900064475.1 Pseudococcus longispinus
GAAGGGGCTATGTATACTAATTTTTGAGACCGGTCCCAGATTTCAACCCTCTCGGCCAATTTTCACCAGGTGTGGCTCCTGGACTATCAGATTTAAATATCTTTTAACGAATTGTGATATACTAGGCTGATTTTTGTGTTGAAATAACGGGACTATTTCCAAAATTTGGTGGAAAATGTGTGAATTGTGGCAACCGAAAAGTATAGAAAGAAGTAGTTAAAATTGAGGAAAAACTCTCGAATCATGAATATGTTTTAGGATTTTCGTGTTCCAAACTTTAATCAAATGAATTATTAAATTTGCGTTCCACTTTCTTCATTTTTTCATAATTTCAACAAGAAGTCATAACTTGATCACTTTTCATCATTTCTGATATTGAATGAAAATTGTATTTCATCAAAAAGTCAGTTATACAAACATTACTTATTGATAAAATATCAAACAATTCTTCAAGTTTTTGATATAGATATTTAAAAAATCAGGGTCAGTCCAAATTACTCGTAAATTGTTACATATTCATTTTTTAAAAGCCTGGCAATGTGCTGAAAAGTTTTAACTTAGGTACCTATTTAATAATGACATCGTATTTTTTCGTCAAATTTTGGTCTTAATGATTATGTTTGCAAAGTGTTGATATTTTTTGTAAAGAGACCCCGAGCTCTCGAACATATTTATGCTAAAAATGAAATGAAGTTACAATGGATGGGAGAATTTTTCCATCTTCCATCATCTTCGCGTAGTGTAGAAGGCGTTAAAAATGCAACCACCACACAACCGAAAAACGTGTGCAAAGAAAAAGAAAACTTTCGCCTCCCTTGGTGTTTCGTTTCAAAAACAGAAAAGAAAGTGGGTTGAAATTCACTATTTGGGAAGAAAATCTGGCGTACCGTCGGATTACAGCGTAGAACTTTTTTCTTGCGGAGAAGAGCTTATCAGAGACACTCGAACCGACATAAATATCAATTCGCAGCTTTCCATCTTAATTTGACTTTGTAAACGCCACTTGGCCCAGACAACGAACGGTTCGCACGCGAAAAAAAAAGGGTCCTGACTACACCTACATTCGTGTCCCCTAAATATAGGTATATACCTAATGCCCCACAAAATAAATCCAGCGACATTTATCACTTTACCAAGATGGGTATCGAGGGGTGTCGAGGAGGGGAAAAAAGAGCTGAACAAGCCAAAAGAGAAAGACGACGACGACGACGAAAAATAAGCAAAAGAAAAGCAGTAAAAGAAAACGGACGCTAGTTAAAAAGCTGTTTTGTATGGCATGCGATGAAGGGTGAAGTGGAAGAGGAGACGGCCGGTAGCAGTGGGAAAACTCGGGAGTAAAATCGATTCGCGGCAAAGAAAATACTATAAAACAGTCTTACGCAGAGTACGAGCTGTATGATATAGTATTGGAGTATGTGTCGTATGTATATGCGGCCAGACAGCGGTGGTGTTTGTGTGTAGTGTACGAGTGGAACGTAGAAAGCCAAGGAGACGGGGAGAGTCGGAGAAGCGTGGATATAAAAGCTCGAGAGCTATATAAATTTAATAAAATCATAAAAAAAAATCGAAATTTCCCCAAATGACGTTTGCATGGTGGCACGCATTTTTCGTTATTTAATTTCACCTCTCTTTTGTTTTTATATGGCGGAGTTTTTCTTCTTTTTTTTTTCGCTATGGCCGGAGTATCCGAGTTTGCCAACTTTTTTTAACGGAGTTTCGATGTTGAGGTGTGGTTGGGGAAAGGGGGTTGGGTGGCGAGCTCATTTCGTCGTGTGATGCGAGGATACGCGATGAATTCGAGGGAGAAGTTTTATTATCGCGATGTTGATGATTACGAGAGAAAGGTCGTGCTGCGAACTGAACTGACTGGCAAGTTTTATTCGAATTTCATAAGGGAAGCGTGGATGAGGATATTGCAGTCTGTCGAACTGATGGTTTTAAGAGTGAGGGATCGGGATGGATAGAAATGGTCTTTTGTTGGCCTTAAAAATTTATTTATGACGTTTCTAGTCGGGCTCAATTTATGGGGTATTTTTTAACTCAGTTTGCGCGCTGCCTCAATCTAGTTCGGATCAAATCGTCTTGAATTTAGGAATTAGGTTAATTATCAAGTGAAGATGTCTTTCGTTCGAGGTACTTCATGCTTAAACTTTCGTCGAAATTTTAGAAAAGTGGTGAGAAATGTTGTAAAATTTGAGACGGTTTTGTAAAATATCGGCGAAAAACTAGAAAATTAGGACTAAAAAACACGTTTTGCCCCCCCCCCCCAATAATTGCGCTAGGCGTCTAAAAATTTGTCAAAGTTTTTCCTCATCCTGGTTGACCTTTTGGCACAAGTTTCGTCAAAATCAGTGTCGGTGGCCGAAATACCATGCTTACCCGGCGATACAATTTTTCAATTATTGCTGAAAATATACTAAAAGTGAATAAATGAAAAAAAATATCAAATTTTTATAAAAATTCGTAAAAATAACGTAAAAAATTGAATTTTGACCAATTTTCCGTTCATTTTGAATGTTTTTGGCGCAACTTCAAAGTTACCAAGACATTCTGATTATTTTTTCTAGCAATTTCAACAGTGTTTTGATGTTTTTGTGCAATTTTTATGAACATTTCAACGTTTTACAACAATACATTTTATTAATTTTTACGAAATTTTGAATATAAGTTGCAGTTTTGTATTTTTTTTTGTAATTTGATCTATTATTACAATATTTAAACCAATTTAAATACGATTTCAAGTATTTTTAGGATATTTCAAACTCAAAAAGAGCTAAAATGGCTTAAAATATGTAGGTATCAAGAAAATTTGTAAGTTTCAAAAAGAATGTTGATGAGTTATATCCACAGCAGTCGACTCAGAAATTTAATAAACAAATTCAAATATGAAAATTGTTCAAAATGCTAGAAAATTTTGTAAAAATAACGAGAAAAATAATGAAATTTTATCGCAAAATTGTAAATTTTCAAAAAAATTGCTGAATGTAGTGTGAAAAATGTTTTTTTTTAAAACTAGTTATTTCTTGAAATATGATTTTTCAGGTGTCAAATGAGCACTGTTGATGTGCATCGAAGGGTTTCAACTTTTCAAATAGGTTATGTTTTTTGATCTGTCAGAAAATATTCAATTTCCTAGTTGAAGAATTCCAATGGAATGGGTAATCTAGAAAGACCATTCAATAACTTACTGGTAGGTACATATATGTCTGTTACTGCGTTTTGGCGTCTTATATTTCTCTCTGATGGCTTCGTTAATTCGGCGTCTCGAGAGTCGAGCCTTCTTCTTGGGGGGGGGGGGGGGGGGGGGGGGGGGGGGTGGCAAGGGTGCCCATGGTGGAAAAGCGTATATTCACGGCGGATGCTACCGAAACTACATAAGTGTATGCGTGTTTCCTGACCTCAGGATTTGAAGGGACAAAATTATGCACTAGTTCTGGTAGAAATTTCAGAATGTCGTAACTCCGTTAATAATATTGAGAGGCGAATCTTTTTCGATACTTTCTTGTAGAACTATTAAAGCCCTATAAAATAAGTTATATTCGTGTTTTGTTTAACTCTAAAATTGAAGGAGCTATAATGATTTGAAAATTTGTAGGCTTCATAACTCATTCAATTTTCATGTTAGTCAAAATTTTTCAAGAGTCATTTTCTGTTGAGCTTTCTGAGCTCTACGAAATGAACTGATAATTTTTAGCACAACTATAGAACTTGAGGAGCTACAACCAATAAAAACATAATAGGTGACCATTTTTTTTTCTCAAAATTCAATTTTTATTTTTAAAATGGTATCTCATATTTTCAGTTTTAAAGTTGGACAAAAAATTATTAGCCCATTTTGTAGAGCTCAAAAAGCCCAACAAAAATGTTTCCTGCAAAATTTTGCATAAATTTAAAATTGAAGGAGTTATGAAGCCTATAAATTTTCAAATCATTAGAGCTCCTTCAATCTTAGAGTTGGGCAAAACATGCATATAAATCATTTTGCAGAGCTTGAGAAGTTCTACAAGAAAATTACAAAAAAAATTTGCTTATCTATATTATCAGCGGAGTTACGACGTTTTGAAACATCTACTATGCTAGTACAACGTAACTTTGCATCTTCGAATCCGGCGATCAACAAACATGCATACATTTATGTAGTTTGGGTAGATGCATCTCTGGTTTGAAGGCGGTGCACTGCAGCCAGAACACCCTATATATTTGATTAAAACACATTATATGTTTTCGATTGGATTTCGTAGCACACGATAAACTTCGGACACCGAATCGTTGTCGTCGCACAGGAGGAAAAAAAAGCACCGAAAACGATTCCGAAATGTGGCGGTGCTGATGGGGCGAATCCGACCGCAGGGAATTTATCTGTTAGGCCCTATGGGAGAAATCGTATTATATGACGAAGGAAATATGAAAATTTGAGAGAAAGGAATCGACGTATACGGGCCTGTTAAGCTGACTCCGGGGAGTGGTTGTACATGTCACTCGGTACCCTCTACCCATCTTGTTTTTTACTATCCGGCTGCGGCCCCGTTGTTACATCGTATCCCTTTCAATGGTCAACCAACTTATCATTTTACAACCGTATGTATGTAGCAAGCACCAACCTACGGTCTCCTGCGAACACGCGTATAGGCAACTCGTGAACTGAGACGTCGCGTCGTGTTGTTTCGCATCGCAGATGACGATGCGGCTGCGACGTAGATGTGTCGGATAAGTTGCATAATTGACAGGGTTCGTGTCGATGGTATTCGACCGAATACACGGTATGAATAGTTATTTTTTGAATTATTTATCGAGCTCGGAGGGTTTTTTCCGACGCTCGAGAGATGTTTATAGGTAGTTTGTGTTTTTTTTATTCACGTCGTATGTCACGTGCGAATATTTTAACATCTTTATCGTCACCATTGGCTGCGAAACTCGGTGTGTTATTACGGTTACACGGTAACGTGCTTGTATCAACAGATGAGAATGACCGGTATTGTAATTAAGTTAGTATAGAGATTTGAGTACGGTATAAGGAGAAGATGAAGCGAACGAGGGGGTGGGATAGGGCGAGCGGAACAAGATATGGGAAACGAGGAACGACGAAGAAGCGAGAGAAGGAATTCTTTGATACGATATTAAATGACGACGACAACGACGATGGTATTTGAAATATACGACGAAGACGACTACGACGAGGACGACGACGAACGAGATAATATAAATTTCCTTTTTCGAGCAACAGTTTTTACGTCGACGATTAAAATTATACGTGTGCGAACGAAAGAGAGACGCTGCAGAGGGCCGGGCGAGCTCGCAACTGAAAATATTTCCGTATTAATTGGATTTCACCCGAGATAAAATTGTCGTCTTCGTCGTCTGCTCGTGAAAAATAACGCGAATATATTTTTGGTCGTTTTTACGAGTACCTACGTTTTGTTATTGTTGCCATCTTCCTGCCCCGACCTGTGGTATCTTACCAAGTCGTATATTTAATCGTCGTAACCCTGGTGAGGAGGAAAAGCACGGTGGCGTCGAGTAACGAGGTTGATTTGTTTGATTGGTGGTTGCTGAAGATGTCGCGGAAATGCACGAACAAAAAATAAGTGAATTTCATCTCGGAAAAATAAATTTTTAGTGTTTGACATGGGCCGGGGGACGAGAAAGGGTGGAAAAGCGAGATATACAACGTCTCTTATTACTTTTATTTGGGCGTGTATGTAGGAGAAAAAAAATAGCGAGCGTTTTACGATTGATTACGTCGCCCCCGTCGTCATTTCGTTGCTTCGCTCGTCGTGTTTTTGGCGTATCTGGAAATTTTTTTTCACCGACGGTGGAAAAAACGTTGTACGAGTGGAAATCGCCAAAAACAGAAGTATAATTTTGAAGTTGAGAGATGGGGCCGGGGGAAATGTCAAGAGAAGGAAATAAGAGATACGAGCCAGGAGGAGGAAAAAATAGGAAGGATGTAAATTTCGAGCAAGTCGAGTTGCAAAACTGTAAACGTAAATTTTTAGCTGGAAAATAAAAGCAGCGAATACGGTTCTCGTGTGGGATGTAAATACGGTTAAATGCGACGCGTTGATTTATAATGAGACCGAAGACGAGGTAATCGGGGTAAGGAGGTTTTTTTCATTCAATTTTTATATTCGTAGATATGATTTTCTCGTGTTTTTTTTCTTCACTCTGCGAGCAGAGAAATTAATGAGACTTGAAAATTGAAGGAAAAGCGAAAGATTTTGTTTGTCGTGTGATATTCCAAAGAAAGGAGGGAGTAGGGGAGTTGGAAACTCACAAGTCAGAACTGTGGCTGAATCTGCGAATGGGTTAAGTATACAGTTAGCAGATTTGTGTGGTTTTCTTTCACCTCACCCCCTTCGTATTTGACACGTTTCACGTGTTGTGAAAAAATGTAGGTATATGTAACGTACTTTACTTACCAAGGATAAGGATTTCGGTTGAATTTTGAGATTACACAGCGTGCTTTTAGAAAGCTATCCGGTATCCGTGGTAGAAAGGCGAGCTTTAAAAGGTGAACTTGAAAGGTCATTGAACGCAGCTTGGAATACGACTGCTCGGCTGAAATAATCGTATGAAAGTATACTATACTTACCAGCTAGGTACGTATGTACGAGTATTCGTCCGTTTCTGTGTGTAACGTTGTTTCTGGCGTGTGAATTGCGTTCGTTTTGAGGTGAAATTTTACCTGCGTAATGGAATGTCGCAGTCATGCCGAGTGTTTTCCGTTTTTGACGTTGAGTAATACCTACGAATTTCGGTGACGTGCTGGTTCTATTTCTCTCGCGTCGTTTCTTGGGCCCTGCACAGTTTTAGGTAAATGAGAATTTAATTGGAGAATTGCCGGCTCCTTTGTATGGATTAATCGATGTGTAGAGGTGAGGTTTCGAATGGAGTGGTATTTTGTACCGGAGCGGGGAAGGAGGCGAGCGGTGGATTCTAGATTTTTGGGTCGAGTAAGGTGAAATGATGGAGGCATCGCTCAAAACTTTGGTCGATTTACGACGTAGTTAGAGCGCGATTCTGTTTCAAATTGCAAAATTCTGCGCAAATGAATCAGATAACCTAAATTTTAGGTGCAAAAATATAGGAAAAAAAAACGAAAATGTTCAAGTTTTTGGATGCACTCAAGTTTTACCCTCATACTGAAATCGTGGAAGCAGGGCTATGATTCTCTGCAGAGTGTATCGATTTTTTTTTTGGAAATTTGAAATCCATTTCGGTAATGGAGGTTCAAATACGAAATCCAAACTGGTATTTTGACGTCACATTACAACTATTTTTTATTTCTGTACTTTTTTGTTACAATGATTCTCTGTTCCTGTTCGTATAAATTTGACCTCCTTATCCCCTCATCTCTTCCACTTCATTGAAAAACGTCAATAGTCGCCCCATCAATTCTTTCGAATGGAAAATCCGTCAAAATGAACTTTTTTAGGGCCACGTTGGTTTACTGTAGAGTACAACAGAGCTTGGTGTAGCTTCGTGTATAAGAATATGTTTGCATACGCCACTGTCGTTATCTCTTATATGCTTAGTAATTGGTTACCGGTGGTACACGAAGCTTAGCCGTGGAATGGGCTTGGATGGTCGGGTTATTTGGTAAACAATCCATATACTTACTCACTAGATCGGTATACACAACAACTACGCAGCGTAGGTACTTTCCAGCTCGAAGAGATTAATGGAATATACATAACACGAGAAGATGCGGTCTTCTAAAAATACTCTATTAACCTCTACGTACCGCTTATTAATAGTCTTTAATTAGAGCGAATTTTTGAAATAATGTAAATAGTGTAGGACGATACGATACGATAGTGGCCTATATCTCGTCCTTGGCATGTTTTGTACATTGTGCAAGGGCCTCGGTACCATTAATCGCCAGCCCCAAGATGTACATCGGTGTTGGTAGTACTCTCGATGTACTGTATACAAAGAGGAGATAAAAATAAACAAATTTCAATGTTGGGTTGGCTCGGGTCGTCTTTTTTTTCCACCTCGTCCTCTTTTTCTCCGTTTATAGTACGACATTTTTATTGTATATGTTGTTTACATTGGTGTTTTTGTTTATGCGCCAATGTTACCAGAGAGGTAGTGTGCTTTTTTATACCTTTCGTTGATCTCCGGTTATACAACGCGTTTCGCTGGTCGACGTAGGAAAAAAATAATAGCGAAATGGTTTTTCCATTAAAATTAAAAAAAAAAGAGCCAGCACCGTGATCTTTTGGCGTTACGATGGTGCGCTCGCTGACGAGAGATGGGACGGTGAAGGGAAAAATACTTGTAAAAAAAAAAGGTAGTAGTCGAGTACCGCGGTACCGAGTAAAGGAAGCGAAAAAAAAAGAAATGTTAACAATCTTTTGATGTGATATTTCTATTTTCATTTGGTTAAAAGGAGTTCACACGGCGATTCGAGCCGTGCTTTTGCCTTTGTTTAGCGTGCCCGAGGATTACAGGGTGTGAGGAAGGGGGAGTGTAAATGGGTGTTTTTACGTTACTTTTTTTTGTGTTATTAACGGCGTCGGCTTTACAACGCTGTGCAGTGTTTTTTAAAATTATTATCGACGCTTTTTTGTGCTTGTGTAGTGCTCAGTGAGTTATGCTTGGTGTGTTTTTGCTGTTAGATTGTGATGTGGTTAATTTGAAGAGGTGGATGGAGGTAGTTTTCTGATTGTGGTGATGATTGGACGATTTATTACCAATTGGCATTTGACATCCAAAAATTGCGTTTGGTGACTGATCACCAATTGCACGATTTCCAATTCTTAATTCTTTTGGAAAGCTTTGGAAATAAGAGGGTAATTTGCCACCTAATATATGTCTTCAAATTTCAATTTTACGTACACTTGATTTTACGAAAAAAAAAAAAACATTCTTGAGTTGAAGAATTCAATTATGTAAAATGATTTTACACGCATTTTTTTTTCGTAAAACTGAGTACGTAAAATTCAAGGCATGTATTAGGTAGCAAATGTTATGCTCTACAATATTGGTTATTATACTTTTTTTCGTAGAAAGCCTAATGTTGGTGTTAAACGCGATAAAAACGATTTTTCTACACTCAAAAAACCCTATCTGCGAACTTAAAATCATTCCGGGAGAATGGAAAACTGCCTCAAATCGAAAAAACAACTAGTCAGGTCGATGAAGAATCTCAAATTGCACCTAGTAATTGGTGGCACAACTTTTGTTAGGGAGGGTTTTTAGGGTGTAAAACGCAAAAAACAGCGTTTTTTAAAAAAATTACCCCTCTTTGAACCACCATAGCTTCCCTCTTGAGTGATTTAGCGGGCTAAGAATTCCTGTGGAGAGTTTGCAACTCAAAATGAACAACTTATCCAAAAGTTGGCAAAATCAAAGCACATTGATTTCTTTGCGCTCCACCCTAGTTCACAGTGTAGGAAAATTGATTTAAAGAAAAATGCAAAGATGTAAGTGTAGCTCAAAAATGTTTTGTTTTTTAACGGTTTTGAATTTTTTGATGCTTTTACATTCGTGTGAAAATTTTTGGGCTCCCTGAAAACAGTTTCTTACCTGTTCTACAGGGTGGCTCATTTTTAAGGTCAATGATTATGAAAATGGAGAAAAAAACACCTTGACTGCAAAAATATTGAAAACTAAGCCTCTTAGAAAAAAACTAAAAGCTCGTAGGAGAAAAAAATTTCAAGCTTTACAATTTTCATCCCTTGCATTTTTTTCGAAGCACCCTTAGTTTGGCCAGAAAATCAATATTTATGAGAAATTTACAAAATCTATGGTTTTGAAAATTAAAAAAAGATACGATTTGTAAAGGCTCTGGTGTGGTAGGGGGTCAATCGGTCTCTGGTCGAAATTCAAAATTTTTTTCATGGCTTCCGATTTCTTATGGTAAAAAAAGATTTTAGAGCTTTGGTGGAATCCTTGGGCTCCACCCCTGAGTGCTGCACCCCCAAAATAGTGATTCTAAGTTAAAAAATTCTATCTCCGCGAGTTTTAAACCGATTTTCATCAAACTTGATATGTATGTACATTGTACAGGTACTCAAAGGTAATGTTTTGAAATTTTTTCAATTTTTGTCGACCCCTACAATGACCTTGAAATCAACTTTTAGCACTTCAAACTGCCGTAGGGGACACAGTGTTGGTGCGGGCAGTCTGGAAATTTTTTTTCTCGTTTTTCAGACCATTTTACACTACCTACTCAGAATTTTTTCAGATTTTTGTCGGGGGAGCGAGGGAGGATCATACCTAAATCTTCAAAAAACCGATTTTTTAAAACATTTTCCTCCCTCAACTAT